>CAUYQG010099175.1:0-18467 GCA_963574415.1 Tarsius wallacei
AACCACTATAACCGAAAGATGTCACTATGAGAACATTTACACAAGTCTAACTTGGAGCTTTGCTTTATATATTTTATCTCTTTTACCAAAATATTGATCCAAGTCCAGTGGCATGTATAATAGTGAGGTTCATGTTGATAAAGTTTTTTTCTTCTAGATCTTATTTTCAAGAAATGAAACTTTAGTTAGTACTTTCTTACACAACAAGATGATTGTCTGACTCTGACAGTTTTGCACAGTGCTCATTGTTGTTCTCTTAAGAGGTACACCAAATTTTTATGAAATTCATCTAAAGACTAGTGAATTTTGCTCTGATAGAGACAAAGAAAGAAGGGGAAATGTTATTTCTCTCAGACATTGGTAATTCTATTCTACCTAATCTACCTGAGAAATAGTTGTAACCAGATCTTGGGTGGTTCTGTGATCATACCACTGAAAAATATAACTCATATCACCTACACAATCTATATGACAAATCATTTCTGACAATACTTTAAATATCAGGACATGAAAGTATGATAATTAGTTGGCCTGTGGAAATTTATGATTTTAAAATTTGTATATTCTCATGTTTTCTTATATAAACTTATGATTATGGTTTAAAAGTTATTTTATACTTAAACATCTTCCAAAAAAATAATCTTCACGTAAACATTTTGGAACAATTTTTTATATTTTCAAAAGCATCAGTTTGCAAAAAGCATATATTTGCTAGTAACAAACTTAGTGAAGTTTTTTTTTTCTATAGGAATTTAGCAGAAGACAGCTGTATGGACATTTCTTATAATTTAAAATTCATAACTTTCTTTTTAAAGCAGGGTTTATTGAGAGGACAGAAAAGCTCCCACAGTAGGAGGGGACCCAAAGGAGTTGCCTAAAATTCATAACATTTTTAAACAAAGAATTCCTAATAACTGATGTATACCTAATAAACAATATGCATACTCCATTTTATATTTAATAAAAATACAAATAGTACATTTTAAATTTACTCACTTTAAATTTTTACTTTTTATTGTTGATCTAAAAGCTCACTGAAATTTTGCAGCATAGCAAATGTTTACCTTCTCTTGCAATTTGCAGAACTCCACTATGACAGTTTTTCTAACTCAACTGCTCCTTTAAATTTAAGATATTTATTTGGTTTATTCCAACTTTCATAAGTAATATAAGATTTTGAAGGAAATTTGTCATTTGTATCTCTCTTTCACATATGTACATATAAAATATTGACGTTTACTTATAATTGGATTTGCTAAGCTCTGAGTATAACTTCCCTATCTTAAATGTATGCAGATCTGGCTAAGGAGAAAAAAATTTGGTTTTCAGTTCCTAGGTCAGTTACAATAGATATATGTTACATATGGACAAAAACTGCAGCCCCTGCCACCCAGGGTACTTTCTACTGTCATATTTCTAGTGTTCAGATCAACTTACTGAAAACCTACCAAGAAGGCACACAATTCTAGCCATGTGACACAGTTTAGGTGTCTTTTTATTACTATGGAATAATCAAAATAAATCCTTTAATTTTCAATATATCACAAAATAAATGCTTATCCTGTCATTCATTCTAAAAACTAGAAATAAACATGTGATTAAGGTTAATTTTACATTTAACTAATGTAAATTTTGTAAATTAGCTCAGGTAGTCACTTTTCATATGTAGTAAAAAAAAGGAAATCATTTAAAAGATCAAGCAATTCATTCCTAAAAATGAACTGTAAATTAATCAGCTAATTCTGTTTAAAATCCCCCCAAATTAAAATTGAGCTCAATGTTTCTAGGAAGCAGGGACCCACACATCACCTCAGTTTGTTTCTTTCAAGGTCAGTACTGATATCTGACAGTCCCTGTCTATGATACAATTGAGAGACAAAGATACATTACTTCCAGGGTTTTAAGCCAGAATTTTAAGCCCAAGTGGTCAAGTTGCCTAGTGATCTGTCTAAAGACTGTTGCATTTAGTTTGCCTGCCATCTCATATATATATATGTGTGTGTAAACACACACACACACACACACACACATACCCATTCCTGTGCCCCCAAAATAATCCTTACACCAAAATTATCTTAATTGTCCAGAATTTTAAGCCCAAGTGGTCAAGTTGCCCAGTGATCTGTCTAAAGACCGTTGCATTTTGTTTGCCTGCCATCTCATACACACACATACACACACACACACACACACACACACACACACATATACCCATTCCTGTGCCCCCAAAATAATCCTTACACCAAAATTATCTTATCATGTGTTTTCATTTCCAGTAGTGTGCAGCCAGAATGAACTTCCTCATAATACTGTTTTGTTGTGGTTGTGGTTGTGGTGGTGGTTGTTGTTTTTAAAAGAGTGTTATATTAAGTATATGGAAAATTTATATTCCAAGAAATAGTGATTTTCTGCCTAAATTTTAAATGCATACATGGCCTGAGATCACTTTCAAATACTAAGCAGTGGGACAAATTATTATATATACTCTACAAGCATGTGATTAAATGGTCAGAAATGTATAATTAATAATTATTAACTCAGGAGTTTTATGTGAGTGTTGCATAAGTATATCCAAATTGAACCTCTCTTCTGGTATAACCATACAATGCTGCATTGTTTCTTTTCCATGTTTCTATGTTTATGTTACTGTTTCAGTTTCATTTGTCTGCAAAAATCTTTTTACCCAGCTTCCTGATATTCATTTTGGGAAACGGGTTTTCTTGAAATATTATGAGCTACTCTCTTAAGTCTAGTACAGACACTTCAAGGAGTGATATCGATGATTCTTCTAATATCCGTACATATCTGGAAACTGAGTTAAAATACACTGTTGCCTCAAATAGCTTGCAACTTTTTATCTCTCACAGGACAAAAAAAAATTAAAAAAAAAAAAACAACAGCAGTTTCTATCCCTGTTGCTAGTTATGGAGATAACAGAGTTGGATACTTTCTTCATCAGCCACCACGATAAATGAACAGAATTCTGAGCTTTAATAGCCCTCAAAAATAATTTGCAGAGATCCACTCAAATAATAAAGTGCTGAAAGACAATAGGATGTATTCTAATGTAAATATACTTATAAAGAGACAAAAATACAAACCTGATTATTGGTATAACACAAAGCTTTTCATATGGAAACATCTGGTCAGTCCATCTAGCATGTGTGTGCTCACACTCTCTCTTTCTTTGAAATAGGAGAAAATATACTTGCATGCATTAAAATCATAAAGGAACCAAAACATCTGGAAGTTTTAGAAGAAAAAAAATAGTTACGGGGGAAAATACAAATTAAAAAATGCAGATGTTTAATAGGGCTGTCAGTTTTGTTACGAGGAAATAAGAGCAGAAATAACCAGAAGCCACTGGTGGAAAATTAAAATAGTTTCATGAGCCCTTGCCAACGTAAAAGCAATGAAATCAGTAACACAATATGGACAGGGGCTTTCTAAACTAAGATCTGAAAATGTTACCATGTGCAATTTTGTAAATTAGCCGTTTCCAAAAGATCTTTTTCATTAAAGCACAATAAAAGTTTCTCAGACTCTCCCTTCTCTCTTTGGTCATTAACACAGGGCAGTTATTCGAGGTTTGGCTTTCATCAATGACAAGCTCTTCCCCCACCTTCCTCACCCCCTCTCTAAGACCTTCTAATACTGCTGAGTGGCCAGAAATTAAAGATGCAAGAAAAGCTGACAAATGACTGCCAGGCCCCTCCCCCAGTGCCTCGACAGTCAAAGCCCCTGCCAGAACATGCCTGAAAGCAGCGCGCCTAGAGACAAAGACACAAAGATTCCATTTTCTCAGTGAAAATAGATTTCATGTGTAAAACACTAGTGAGAAAAATTGAAAGCTGACACATATGTGCAATTTCAGAGAGGCAGGGCTGAATATTTCAAGATTGAAATTGCATTTGATTGCATCAAAGCCTAACAAATGTTGTTTAACCTAAAAGTCTTTTCAGTCTGTAAAAAGACATTCAGTGGCAAGATTTTTTTTTAAAGCACATGGCTAAAAGGAAAAGGAGTCTTGAGCTTAGTAGAGAGATGTTGATTACATACTACTGTTGCATAAAGAATTAACATTGGTTCACATCACAGGGTCTACAAAATAAGGAGAGAAAGTTTAAAAACAAAAAAAAAAAACTCTATTAAATCCAAAGGGTTCAGAAAGATAATATTAAATCCTTATGAGTATGTTTCCTATAAAAAGAATCCCCTCCCAGCAGCCCCAGGGTATCATTACTGGAGAGGCAGCGAGTGGTTTATTAGAGATTCAAACCTTGGCATCTGAGCCTTGCCAAGCATGCAAGTTTTAGCTTGTGGGCCCAGGGCCTTGGCTTCCACAGTTTCTTCTCTGGCATCTAACAGCAAAGGCCGTCTGGTCGGCCCTGCGCCACACCAGGCAGTGTGTAGGTACAAAGGCTAGGACTGGAAGACAAAGAAAGTTCACTATTTACTAAGGAAGATTATGCTTTGTTTCCTGTCTGCTTTCATACCCACCTAAATCCATTCAATAGCATTCAATATTCTTAATAAAAGGACTTAATACTTGCAGAAAACTTGGCTTAATATCTTTTAGAAAATGTTAGGCCATTAGCAGGTATATTATATTTTAATATAATTAACATTAGCTGTCAGAGGTAATAGACTAAGAAATTGCACTGGGGATATTTTAATTAAAAAAAAAGTTTTACAATATTTTTTTAAAAATCAAGAACACATTTAGTACTCTTCCACCTTCTGCCAATCTCCTGCAATTCTTAAATTTCCTTAGTAAATAGGAACATCAGAGAGAGAGAGAAAAAGACTAAGGAATCACTTCATAATCTGATATGAAAAAACTGAAAGGAAAAATGTTATCTAAACTCTTTATCATTATAATAATATTCGTTCAGGATACTTTCCAGCTATAATTTTCAATCTGAGAATAATGATAATGCATAAACAATATATTTACTATTATAATTAATGAAATTAATATTTCATAAAGGCATTAAAATGCTTAACATACCCATTTATTTGCTTATCAAAAGGTATCACTGACTTGGGAGTTTGGGAGCACAATTGTTTAACACTCTGGTTCTGCTACTCTGAAATCTTAGTGAGTCTCTGAGCCTTAGTTTTCCAATCTATAATATGAAGAATTTTGTCACTTGTAGAAAATTATTTGGGGAGCAATCTATAAAGATAGCATTAACTCCAAAATACGAACATGTGGAATTTGGATGAGGGAGGATGCAAAACTTTGGTTGCATTTTAAAACTTTAATATTCAGAGCAGTTCAGTGGCATTAATAAGGACAGAAAGTTCCTGTTGAATTCAGTAAAATAAATCAATCCGAAGCTATGTAGTCACCATGCCATAGACTAGTTGACTGGTGTGTCTACACTTTTCAGAATGCTTCAACATTCTATAACATTAAATCTGATACTCTGTGATCTTAAAGTTCCTAAAGTGTATTCATTTTATTTATTTATATTTATTTACATGATTGACTGATTGATATTAACTTGTCCTCCCCTTGTTAGTCATTTTACCACGAAGTAAATGTACACAGAATAGCTAAGTGAGCCAAGGTGAACCAGAGTGACAATGGAAACTCAAGCCAGAAAACACGGGTAACATTATGTCTCTTTCTATGCTGCCAAGTCCACTGCCTCTGCCTTGGAAGACAGGAATAGCAGTGGGAGCCATGTGAAGTTGTTCAATGCACTTACTTGCAGTTTTAGCCAACAGGGTCATTCACATCTCTTTAGCTGGGCTTCCTAAGCAGTCCCTAGAGCTTTAACCCAGGTGCCAATGAACATAGTCTATGATGGGGAGAAAATGTAACAGGGAAAATATTCAAGAAAATATTGATAGTCTTTTGTAATGCAAGTAGAATGGAAACACATTCCTGAAGAAAGAATACATAATGACTAATACAAGAAACTTAAAAATTCTAAACAATGTCTCTTACAGTATTTTTATGTAAAATATTAGATTCTTTACTTTAATATTGAAAAGAAAAAAACACTTTTGGTTTTCTTCATTTAGCCTAATTGAAAGGGAAAAAATCACATTGTTAATCACAATATTTTCTTATTTGAAAATTCAACTATTGTTACAGACTAAATGAGTGATATAGAGATAACATAATATTATTAGGTATATAAATTAGTTTCTTGGGAGAAATGAGATATTTTAAAAGGCAAATATATATAAGATGTTTGAAAATAAAACCCATATTTTATTAATAATTGTGCTAAGGTTATTTAATATTTTAAAACATTTTTTTACACATTCTTTTTACACATTCAAAGAAATAACTAACCCTCGTATTCACTTAGTGTACCAGAGGTAGCCAAAACCAGTTATCTCTTTGAGGGTCTCTGATTGTTATTTGACAAAGCTTATTTATGGAGGAAAACAACCCCAAACAGTGTTTTCTGAGACCAAATTAGTAGCCCTAGAAAAGAGGAAATTTAGGATATGAAAAGTTGGCAAACCCCTATAGATTGTTGGACTGGAAAACATCCTCATAAGAAGATAAAAATAAATTTCAGCCAATTTGCTTAGCATGGCCTGAGTTTCACACAATATCTTTGTTTTGTTTTATACAGGGATTTTGGCAAAAATACCAACAAACTCATAAAGGAAACTGAAGGCAGATTGATCTACATCTTCAATGACAGTTCCACAGAAATTGAAGAAATATGTCATCTCTTCAAAAAAAAAGAGTAGAGAGCTTGGTTAGTTATACACTAAAATTAGGGCATGAATAAGGTACGTCACTTCTTTTAGCTCAATCAAAATGATTTGCTCTTTTCACTGCAAATATTTTTTCTTCTTCATTTTTTCCAATCTCTTTCTCTCTTCCTTTTCTTCCTCTCATTAGCATATGTCTTTTATAATTGATGTCGTTTACTATCTTTTCATCAAATGTATGCCACATCACTTAGGCAAGCCAGCAGACAGGACACCTAAATACATATTAGAGGAGACTGGCTTCCATGAGACGCTTAGACTGTATCATCAGGGCAGTTGTAATAAGCATCTTGGTGCCACTGAATGCAATGCTGTATTCAAATAATAGCTTTCATCTTCACTCTTTTTAAATATAAAAGTAAACCTTGAAGCCCTTTGAAGGACCTAACCAAACAACATACATATGAAAATAGATCACTAAGTCTTTGAAAAACATCCTTATGTAAAATCTGTAAAGCATCCTAGCATTTTTTTCAAGAAAGACCTCCAGGTAAATGATGGCTTTTAATAAGACACATGACAAACTCAATTATGAGAATCATTATTGTGTGACTTGTGTGCCATTTTATGTTCCCAGCAGGATAGTTCTTTTTTTTTTTTTTTCTCTGCCTCTCTCTCATCAAGAGTTTCCAGGGCTGTCTACTGTTCTCTATGTGTAAAGCATATTTAAGTGTTCTACCAAAGCTGCACTAATTTAAAACAAAACAAAACAAAACAAAATCCCCCAAAACCTTTGTCAAGTGGTCAGACTGACTGGAACTAGAGGATTATAGGTAGGATGAATAAAATAGAGGGTTGAAAGCTGTAATTTCTATTTCTGTGGTGGCAACAGGATCAGTTGCTAGAGTCAGGCAATTTAAAGATATGGCTACTTGGGCTCAGAGTCTGGGAAAAATACACTTCTTAGTTCAACAGTAAATCAGGCCCTCAGTTTTGAAGTTGTACTATATGATGATTCCTTGCTGAATCCCTTTCCCAATTACTTTCTACCCCCCCCCACTCCTGTGTACCCTACTTTTCATTTTATTTTACATGTTTTTGAAGATTCTACATTTTACTTTCCTTTCTCTCATTTATATTTTATTAAGTAATTTATTTATTTTTACAGTAGTTGTTTGCTTGGCCTCTGACTATTGTGCTATGTTCAGTGTCCCTGAAAAACAAAGAACTTATTTTGAAAAGAGACACTGCATCTAAAAAGAGCCTTTTCAATTGTCTAGAGACTAGTTCATTTTTGAACATGTTGTATTGTAGATTTTTTGTAAAAGCTCCTTTCTAGGAATGGTTTTAAAGAAGATGTGTGTATATATGGGCGTCAGGCACATTTGTAGATGGAGTAATTTGAACCATGAACTTCAGTAGAAACAGGATCACCAATAAGATAATAGATGTAGGTGCCTGTCTGCTTTACATAATATTTACTATGATATTTTAAGTTTCCATTCATGATTTGGCCTTATCTTTATATTTTTGCTGGGATTATCAGAGTCATAGAGCTGGTAAAAAGCATAGAAACTGTATAATACAACTCTCATATTCAGGTGAAGAAAATGATGAAAGCCAGAAAATAATCTGTCCTGAGTCATTCAGCTTGTCTATAAGTCTTATGGGCTTAATTATAGTTCTGTATATATGTAGGCAAAGAAGATATTTTCTCAGAAAGTAGTTATAAATGTTTGAGAATAAATACAATCACCAAAATAGATACACAATAAAATGTAGCTAACACCAAACATAGGCAAGAATATGTATTGCCATTGCTTGAGTGTATTCTTTATGTAGCAAAATGTACTTTGTTAATATGTCTTCTGACATCTGTATGTGTATAAAGTAGGTAAACCAATCCAAATTCTGTACATAAATGTTTATCTTTTTATATACAAGTACAATTCCCTTTTGACTTTTTTGTATTCTGGCTATTTATTACTCAGTTCTGTAGTTTTAACCAGAACACAGGAGATTGCCCAGAAGGAAAGAAGGTAAGCTATTTCATATATTGTATTGGAAATCAGTTTCTTTCCCATTACTAGCTTTGTACTCATAAAAATGGTTTTAAAAAATCCACTTATCTTCTCATTTATAAGCGTTCTTGTAAAAATGGGCAGAAGTGGAGTGGGAGAAAAATGTGTTGCAGATAAACAACTAGATAGAGGCGATTGGTGGTATAAACTAGAAATCCAGTTTGTTCTTGACTACATAGTAAGTATAATATTTTAAAATTCAAGAAATTAAACATACCAATAAATATTTATACTAAACAAAACTTTTACAATTTTAATTATGCCCCTAAAAAGGTGTTCAAGTTTTTCTAGGAAAATCAAGTAGTTTTAAAGAAGAAATATTCTCTCAGATTAATATTTCAAACATTACACAAAAATGCATGTGCTGATGTTACCGAAATGAGCATTTTTATAAATTGAGCAAGTAGAACATCTTTGCTCCTAAAGGCTGCAACACCGCCTGAAAGTTAGCAGTACAAGTCTTAGATGTATTTAGGAAATCATAATTTGGTTAACTTTCTAGTTCTAAGCATATTTTGTTTCAAATGTTAAAAAAAATGGTCACCTCTTCAAAGATAAAAATTTTGAAGAAATAATACCTATGTAGTTCTCCATTTCTACAATCAAATGCTACTTTCTATTTATCCAGGGTGTATTTTTCAATTCCAAAACATTGAGGACACATCTAAGTGAAATAAAAATAATTATTTTTTTAAAAAGAATTTATTTAGAATCATGTGGCATTCTGCAGCTTTAATTTGTGTTTCAGGGACTCCAAATGCAGATAAATATTATCAAGATCTGAATGATCTCCATAACTATCATAATTTAAATAATAACATCAAAATATAGAGTTCTATATCATAATGAATTCAATTTTATGGAACATTTTTCTTAGTCAAAAAAGTGCAGGAACCTCAGCACAAGTGATGAAGAACATGATGATTTTTCCTGGTAGTTCTGTAGACTAATCTGTACCCATTGGGTTTGATATTTATTGCCTTGATGTTCTATGAAGAGCTCCATGGCTAATATCAGAGTTTGTAGTTGTGCAGTATCTGTATTATTAATAAAGAGATCTTTGATCAAATATAGCAGAGATAATTAGGCTTCATGCCAAGCTGCCTTTTCTACAATCTTCAGGGACAGGAAGTGCAGCTGTGTATCACCTGCCTATATTCTACAAATAGCACTGAAGGATGTAACTCAAGGAAATTTCAAATCAGATTGCACAAACATGCATTATTCCCAATTTACTATTTTTAAATTGCTAGGTAATTATAGATGCACAGCAACATTAGTATATTGTTTACCTTATGTTGCAAAATTATGCTAAATTTTGAATGATGTCTGTAGCCAAGGAAGCCTAAAACAGCCTTTGACTGAAAACTGTTTTAAAAAATAAAATGTCATGACATATACATGAGAAAACATTTCCAGAACTAATGTAAGACTTTTTGAAAAGCATAATGAAAGATATTGATTGATCAAAAACTTATTTTGTTTAGAAACTGGACTGTACTTCAGTATTTTATCAACTAATTTTCAACCATAAAGGTATTTTAGAAAGAGACGAAATAGAAATAGAAGTCTTGTTGGGAGTAACAATCATATAGCTAGTAAAGTGACTACTTTTTTAGAAACAACCATTTCAAGCAAACATGTAATAATGTTCTTGTCAGAAAAAGAAATTGATTAACAAAGCTGAACATTTATGCAAAGTGATGTGCCACATGATTCAAAATGCCAGTGCCAAAGTGTTAGCCCAAAAATGGAGATTCAATAATGGTCTATACTAATTAGTCATATGCTCTGAATTGAGAAGAAAAGCTCTCCTCAGGAGCTGCGGATGAGAGTGGAAGTGGAGATTTTGAGTATGAGAAAAGCAAATTTCAGTCATGTTGTGGGGTTACACTGCTATGAGGGAAGACTTTCATTTTTCAGGTGGGGAACGTGGAAATTACAGTAACTATGACCAATTTGTATTGACTAAGAGCACTTTATTTTTCTCTGGGCCAGAGTTTCTCAACAGGCAGCGCTGTTGATATTTTAGACCAGACATTTATTTGTCCTGGGGAGACTCCCTGTGCATTGGAGGACTTTCATCAGCATCCTTGACCTCTACTCACTAGATGCCAATAATACTCCTCCCCCATCATGCTGATATTCAGACATTGTCAAATGTCCTCCACAGAACAAAATCTCCCCTGGCTGAGACCCACTTGTCTGGGCATTTGGGGTTTCTTATTTTAGCTCTGTGCAAAATGAATTATGTTGGTTCCTTGTATCAACATTAATAGAATTTTTGCATAGAGAAAATTTATGTACTAAGTGAAGAATAGCTCTATAATGCAAATGTCTCTGCAGGGTATAAAAATAGGAATTTCAATGGTACATTCTTCACTTGAAACATTTGCTGGATAATACAGGTTGAATGTTGAGGGATGTTGACTATTGGCTCATACTTTGTACCTTATTTGAAGATTTGCAATGCAAATCAGATAAATCAATGTAAAATGTTTATCTCTAGTTGCACATGAAAAGGTATTTTGTGTATTATAGTTAAATATAGTAATATGTTTTAGAGAGAACTTTTTTCAGCAGGGAACATAATAATACCCAGCTAGAATGAATCTACTTGGAGCTGATTTGAACAGAAGAGTGGCTCTTATTGTGCTTTTCCATACTTTCTGGTTTTATTTATGTATTAAAGCACAGATTTCTTGGATGACACACAAAATATTGAGAATGAAAGAAAAATTCTGGAGGATCTTGGGGGATCATCATTGAAGTGGGGTGATGATCATGTCTAAAATATGAACTGTCAACTTAAAAAAAAATTAACAATGAAATGGTAGAGAAGCTATTAACTTGATATGTTGTGTGTGTGTGTGCGTGTGTGTGTGTGTGTTTGTTGAATATATGTTCAACAGAAACAGGAAAGAAAAAAATAATAGTCACATGAAAGACTAGAAGGCAAACCTTCAAAAGAGAAATAGGCAGAAATACAGAATCTTATGTTTTGAGTCCTAGAAAAATATATGTCATCGATCCATTATGCTTTCAAAAATAGTAAAAGTTGTTAAACCAGCAAGTTTTTGATTGATTTGTCTATAACAAAAAAGCTACATGAACAATTCAGATTTATTAAATGTTGGAGAGTTCCTTTCAGTATAAATTTGTAAATGTCTATTGAGTGTGTGAGTGTGTGTGTGTGTATGTGTGTGTGTGTGTGTGTGTGTGTGTGTGTGTGATCCTCACTCAGGACCTGGATTGACTAAGCTGATCTGCATTTTCTTCTTTATAAATTTTATGGATTTTTTTCCCGAAAGCTTCTGAATATCTCTTACTTTAAGACCCTCTACTACACGATACAGAAGCACCAACATTTAAATATATCAATATTTCTTTCTTATTATATTTTTACGATTTGAGATTTTAATAAGTTCCATGCATGGTAAAATCACAGGTTTACTTTTTGTAGACCCTGACTTGTACACTAAGGATAGATATAAAATCAGTTCCTTTCAGATACTAATTGCAATGTCACTACACATATTACCATGCTATAGTATCAAGATGTAAAGATTAAACTTAGGAGACTTTATAGCTTCAGCTTGTAGCAACTGTATAATAAAATGGTTGATACGCTCATGGTTCAAATTTTTGTCATTATGAAGAATCTATGGTAATGATGCTTTGTTTATATGTTGTGTGTGTTTTTTAATCACAATTAAGTCTTTCCCTGGTAATAAATAATATGACATGCAATAAAGGGATAAAGTGCATGTGAGAACTTGTCATTGCCAGTGGATTTAAAATGTAATCGCACATTTTTATAGTGAATATATTCACTTTGAAAAGAAATTACTATTCCCCTTAACAATGTACTGTGCCACTATTTCTTGCAACTTTGTTGCTGAAGAAACATTTAACTACCATAGATTATCTAGATCAAAGTTTCTCAGACCTTACCTGTATCAGAATCACTTGGTGGGTTTATTAAAATATGGATTCCTGGACTTCATGCCCAGAGTTTCTGATTCAGTATGTGGAGCCTGAGAACCAGCGTTTCCACCATGTTTTCACATTGAATCATTGTTCTGGAGATATACTTCAATTCAGGTACTACTTCCTATTTTAACTTGAGAACTTTCTATTTATTAAAAGTGGCAAAGCCTGTGTAGAGCTATAGGTAGATGATAGATATTGATAGATAGAAGATAGATGTTAGAAGATAGAAGATAGATAGATAGATAGATAGATAGATAGATAGATAGATAGATAGATAAGAGTTATAAGAATTTGGGTTTACTCATTTGCAATAGACCAATCAGCTTTACCACTGGAAAGAATGGCTTATGAGAGGCGTTGTTTTTACTAAAAGATTTTTTACAGGCCATTGAAAGACAGGAAATCTAAAAAGAAAAACAAAACTGATAATCTACTTTCAAACAAACACAGATTTGAATTAGCTAGAAGCCTTTGTTTTAAATGCCCACTGCAAAGTTAAATTTCCTTTTCTTAGACTAGCAAACACTTTGTCATCAATATTTTGTTCATATTTTTTCTTAATTATTCTATTCCATCTGACACAAAAGAATTAATCATTTTTCATCCTCTGTTTTCGGTCACACCAGAGTATCTAATTTTTTTTTTTACATATGTTACAGCCTAAGCATTAATTCAATGATTTTATTTAAATTTGACAGGATCCTACTAAACTTAAAATGTCACTAGACTATAGGATATACAATATATGGAATAAATAATTGATGATTCAAAAAAATTCAGAAGTAAGCAGGTCTATCATCTGTGGCCATAAAGACTGTGTAACTCCAAGATGCACTGTGTAACTCCAAGATGCACCCTGAATAGAATGGATGAGAATTGTGCAATTAGGTGTCCATTAGTCAAATGTAATAGCCCAGGCTTAACATGGCAGACACAAAATTCTAGTCCTAACTACAAAATTCTACACAATAGCAGAAACAATGTATATGTGATTTATGACTACTTAGTTGGCTGTTATTAGATCTATGTGAGCCAATATTAATATGCAGCTACCCATAAAAACTACAAAAAGTGTAGGATTTTAGTAGAGGATAGAGTATCTGGTATGAGTGTGATGAGAAGTCCCTCTTTTCATGTCTGGTAGAATGAATCCAGAATTGGTCACTTCTCATATCTCTCACAATAACCTCAATTCTGCCTTATTTTAGGTGAGACCAACTCACCAATTTAGTCATTCCTTCCATTTACAAAGAACATTAAGCCTACCTTCAGAAAAATAAGTGGTGTAGATCCTTCAACAGAAAAATGAGAAATTGTCAAATTAAATTTCTTCAATTAATTTCAATTATTTGTGGACAAATATGTACTGAGAGTGAAATATGTACTGAGAATGAAATATGCCAAAATAATGTAGTTTAAAAAATTCTCATATAAAAATATGGCATCTTGATTGTAGCTTCTGAATGGAAGCATACAGTTTTTATTAACGTGTAGTCTTTTGACTACATAGCAGGGAGAGTTGATAAAGATATTCTTGGTGAGATATTGGAAAATCATCATCCTGTCTCTCTCTTCTACTCAGTCACTAATATCCAAAGACAGCCTTAAGTGGAGTTGCTGATTAATTTATATGTCTAAACATTTAACTTTCTTTTAAGGGAATAGATAAGCTATTTATTGTACTGGAACACTTATAATTAAACTTTATTATTTGGTTCTTGGCCTTATAAGACCAACTTTTGTTGATAACACCTATTAACACTTACAAATGCTTTATAAATCCAACAGAACAGCTTACAAATGCTTTATAAATCCAACAAAACAAGCACTTAGAATCCTTGTTTCTCATACACTTTAATAATTCTGGATCATGCTTTTCCACAGAAGCAACATAAAAACCTCCACACTTCAACATGAGGACCCCAGCTCATAATGCGCATCTCCAAAGTGCTGACATTAATGCTGTATCCAGAGTTTTCAGTGGGGAGGGTAATCTGTGATAACAAAATTGTATCCCTTCCTTCCTGCAATTACCTCACTATCCTTAGAGCCTTGACATCTGGAAACCCACTGCTACTGTAGCAGCTGTGATTCCTGTCCTAGCAGGAAGTTAACTACACATTCCAAAGAGCCCTAATTGTTTTGATATTTTCTGGCAGCTCAAAAGCCTGGATATTGGTGAACACAATATTTTGTAGCAACCAGATTTTGAAACCATACATTCACAAATGTATAGCGTGTCACAATCTGAACTGCTTACAGGTAGGTGTTAAATGTTGTCTTTCTCTTAATGACATATAACTACATTGTGGTCATGTTCCACTCTTAAGCATTTTAAATATTGAGTGATATATTTTAGAGAATTAAATCTCATTCTGCTCATATTCACAGTACTCTCCCTGTTGTATTTGAAGACTCCACTTCTGCCATCATTTTCTTAAGTGATAAACATAGAAGAAGACTTATTCAAATATGCACTCCTATTCAAATTGTTGGAAGATGATTGATTTAAGTTAGAAAGTTAGTTTTGTGAGATTCATTGTCTTTATTTGCTCAGATAGCACCTCAGTTTATAAAGATTTTCAGATACAAATTTGTTAGAAATCAAGAGACAGCCCCTCACCCCACCAAAAAGAGCAGAACTGTTAAGTGTTGGGCAGATCCAATTGCATTTTGGCTTCACTGAATATCTAAAATTATTTTGTTTTTGAGCTGGTAAATCTATAAACTATTTATTCAGATTGCTTTAATTCTTTAAAAATAATCAAAGGGAGTATCTACTGGATTGATTATTAATGTATCTTTGAAATGGCTATGAATAGTTATTCTCATTTTAAGTGCATTGGTGTTTTTCTTTCATCAAATTAAAAATGAAGTAGATTTTAGTACTGTTCTACAATTACTTTGTTAATCAAAATAATTGCTAGTGATCTCTGAGAAACTAAACTATTTTACTGCAGAACACATTGGAAATTGCTCTGAGTTTCAGTATAATTCTGAAAAAATACAATTACATACAGTTTTTTGGTTAATTTATGGTTTTTTTAGATTGGAAAATATAGTTTATTTAGAAAGTAAATTAGAGAGAAAAAAAGATTCACCTCCCCAAGGTAGGGGAGGAGGCCAAAGCTTAGCAAAACGTGGCCTGGCCATAGCTTAATGAGCATATGGCCTGGCCAGTGCTTATCAAGGCAATGGTGAATGGAGAGAGAGAGATCAATTTACCTCCCCAAGGTAAGGGAGAGGGCCAAGTTAAGAAACATGGTGGCCATAGCTCAGAAAGCCTTGTGGACACACCAGAATTTAAAAAAGCAACAACACTTTATAAATGTTATTTTTTTGTTTTTATCTGTTCCCTATTTTTTTCCAAAATATGACAAAGTTCTTCATTGTATATTTTTATTTGCTCTAATTTTCAATTTAATTTAATATTTCTCTTTGCTTGATTATTTCTTCTGGAATTTTATACTCACAGTAATTAAATCTCAATCTCTTCCCTCCGTCCTCTCTCACTTATGATTTAATAGTTGAACTTTAAGTATTTGCTAATGCCTTTTATTTAGTGAGTATAATCTCTGTTATCCTCTTTTGTTTAGAAGTATTTTTACAATGTATTTACAATATATTTTCTATTATACTGATTCTATGTATGCTTAAGCATTTTGTCAGTTTTATTCAATTGTTCTTATGATATTCAGATGATATTACACATTTTCCCATTATTTTAATACTCCAATGGATGCTGTGGACTTAAATAACCGTAAGAGCAATATTTGTTTAGACAGTGACAAGTTTGTTTACCTTCTCTGCTCCAGAAAGTCTTGGTAGGCAATCTGCCCGGGGCTGATACTTGCAACCATTAACTATTATGGATTCCAGAAAAATGTTGATATGAAGTTTTTAAAAAACCGTTTCAAAATCAGATACAAAATATACAATACATTCTCTAGCACTGTTTTTTGTTGCTGTTTAGGCTGCTTGCCATTCTTATCTTAATCACAATTCACTTTTCATCAGCATGAAATGAGACATAGGAAATTCTTTATCAATCTTGGGTTGTTCCTGGGCATTCAGAGCAAGACATATTATTTTCAGCATCAATAAAGCAGAATTATTTTTTATATGTCTTCACATGAT
Source organism: Tarsius wallacei (assembly GCA_963574415.1). Classification (NCBI taxonomy): domain Eukaryota; kingdom Metazoa; phylum Chordata; class Mammalia; order Primates; family Tarsiidae; genus Tarsius; species Tarsius wallacei. The sequence goes on from CAUYQG010099175.1 coordinate 16,899, forward strand.
CATTGATATTTTGCAAAGGTTTGAACAAAATGCTAGTGGTGTACCTGTCTTTGCCAACGGCTCTACTTATACACAAAAGGCATGAGCACACCATTTTGCAGTCAGGATCCCATTATTTGGCATATGTATTCTGGGGGAAATACAAAGGAGATGCCTGAGCACTGCTCTCAGGGAGGTAACACTCTAGAGTCATTACGAATAATATGTCACAGTTGGGTAATAGCATGCAGTCTCTTTAATAGATGCGACTCTCTGAATCCCACTTTGTCAAAAACAGTAAAAAAAAAGTCTGCTTCTATTAAATACAAACCAATCTCAAATATTAAAGAGAAGCTCAGTTTCAGGTTTCAATTTTGACTTTGCTTGATGATGAGTGCTTTTCCAGAAATGTCCATGTGTTTGAATGTTCTCACTTTGAGCGTGACTTGCCAGAAATAGTGCTGATTAAGGTGTTTTATTTTTTCTTTTTCTTACACCTTTAAATCACTTTAAATTTTTCAAAAATGCCTCTCCGTCAGATATTTTTAGAACATTAGAATTCTGTTATACCATGATATCATAAACTGTATCAAGAAAAGTTAATAAAAGATTTATTATGAATAAGACATTTTGCCTTTAAGCTATTCAAACCTGACTTTAGTAAAGTTTATTATCAAGATTTTCCCACCCAACAACATAAATTTTAACAGAATGGAAATGTTATTTTTAGCTATTAAACATACTGCATTTAATCATCCCAAAAATTTCACCTAGAAAAGAAACTGGAAACAGACCTTAACTATAATGAGAATAAAAAGAGTGATAACAAATAATATTCTTCATATTTGGTTAATCTTGGTAAAATTATTTGTATTCCAGACTTACTATCTATTTTTTAAAAGTACATTGCTCATTTTTAAATATAAAGTAGAGTACCATGTAAATAATTGAAACCAAAATACACTGGATTCCGAAAAGTATTTTGACATACCGTTACCCAAAAATTACGTTTTTGACATCAATGTGATATGCTCATATACGATGAACCATCAAATCTATGTACAAGTCACAACTGCTTTATTTTTTCCAGTTTTTCAAAGAAGTAAGATATAATGAATTAGTTATAAAAATCTTCCATATCATAGCTTACTCTTTTTTTTTTTTTTTTTTTGAGTTGGCGTCTCACTCAGTCGCTCAGACTGGAGTGCAGTGGCCGCTCTTGGCCACCGCAGCCTCGACCTGCAGGGCTCCTGCGATCCTTAAACCTCAGCCTTCCAAATAGCTGGAACTACAGGCGCACTACTACGCCCGGCTGATTTTTGATTTATTGTAGAGATGAGGGCTCGCCAAGTTGCCCAGGCGGGTCTCGAACCCGCGGGCGCAGGCCACCCGCTCCCCTCGGCCTCCCAAGTCTTTCTAACATCCAGAATTAACGACCGATGAGTAATGCAACCATCAATTCTTGGAGATCAGAGAAATGAGAGGAGTCAGTATGGCTGGGGGAAAGGGAGGTTACAGGGAAATTCACAAGAGAGGATACAGATAGTGGGTGTTTGCAGGGTGAATCGGATTTTTAAAGGTGCAAATAAA
>CAUYQG010099177.1:0-18175 GCA_963574415.1 Tarsius wallacei
TCTCCCTGTTCCCCTTTGCAACTGGGAAACCCTGCATGCCAAGCCACAATCCACAGACAGTTATTAAATTGTGCCATCGCTGTTCTTACCTGAACTCATGTGACAAGTCATAGTCAAAATGCTGTCAAAACTTTGTTTCCCTAACATCTAGGATCTACAAGGAACTCATGGCACTGAAAGGAAAAAAAAAAACAGCCCTATTAAAAAGTGGGCAGAAGACATGAATAAACACTCTTCAAAAGAAGAGATATGGGTAGCCAACAAACACATGAAAAAGTGCTCAGCCTCACTAATCACCAGAAAACAGCAAATCAAAACCACATTGAGATACCACCTAACCCCAGTAAGAATGACCATCATTAATAAAACAAACAACAACAGATGCTGACGAGGATACAGAGAAAAGGGGACGCTTCTACACTGCTGGTGGGAATGCACACTAGCTCAACCTTTATGGAAAACAGTGTGGCGATTCCTAAAAGAGCTAAAAATTTACCTTCCATATGAGCCAGCAATCGCCCTTCTGGGAATATATCCAGAGGGACTTAAATCATTCTACAAAAAAGATACCTGTACACACATGTTTATTGCATCACTATTCACAACAGCAAAAACATGGAACCAACAGTGCTGCCCATCAAAACTGAACTGGATAAAAAATGTGGTACATACACATGATGAAATAATTACACAGTCAAAAAGAAGGACAAAATTATGGACTTCACAGCAACTTGAATGAACTTAGAGTCTATAATACTCAGTGATTTATCACAGAAACAAAGAACTGAGTACCACATAATCTCACTCATTAGCAGACCCTGAACATTTACCATAATACTATAAGAAAGGAATTGGCAATAGTTGGAAATTGCCACGGAAAAGGACACATAACATCAATATGAGTACCTGATCTCAAACCAGGCAAAATGTAAACCAAAGGAAGGCCCAAACTTTACCTGCAAGATGATCCTTTGTATACCTAATCCTGAATTCTACCCCACATCTTTAAAATAAAAATTTTTAAAAAGAAACAAAAAAAGAGAAAACAATTGCAATTAATATAATGCCCCATATCTATACATTTTAACAGGTTTTTTTGAGGAAAAAAAAACTATTACTATCACCATAGTTTCACTTAAAAATTACTATAATATTGTGAGAAAGATGGAGCAATTATCATCCCCATGGTAAATGTTTCTTTTCTAACTCTCTGTTAAATGAATATTCTTGAATGAATAAGCTCTCATTCCATTTTTTCTGAGGAGGCTGATTATTATGTACAGGATCTATTTCTTTTTAGATCAATTCTTGTGACTTAGTGTTAAAGATTATTTCCATTACCTCAGGCTCCATTTTAGTGTAAACATGTTCATCACCAAATCAGGCATTTAACATTTATTTTATTTCCTGACACTACAAGAAAAAGATTTTTAGTAGGTCTTGTTTCTGTAACCTAGAACCTATATTCTAACTAGAATACATAGAAGCACACATATGAATACAAAAAAAAAACCACAAAAGAGTGAAATATATTTAAAATAGTGAATTTTTGAGATATATAGATGCCAAGTGGTTCTGTTTAGGTGTAGAGATAAATATCAGAGTCCCCACTTATCTACGATTTCTGAGGTTTCAGTTACATTTAACCAAAACTGAAAATATTAAATGAAAAATTCCAGAAATAAACAATTCATAAGTTTTAAATTGTGCACCATTCTGAGTAGTGCAATGAAATCTCATGTCATCCTTCTCCACCTGGCCTAAGATGTGAATCATCCCTTTGTCCATATTATTCACATTGTCTATGCAGTCTACCCATTAGTCATTTAGTGATCACTGGGTTATCAGATCTATCATAGAGGTATCACAGAGCTTGTGTTCAAGTAACTCTTACTTTATCTTATTTTACTTAATAATGTTCCCAAAATGCAAAGTGGCGCTGCTCTATTGTTATAATTGTTCTATTTTATTAGTAGTTGTTGTTATTCTCTTACTGTGCCTCATTGTGCATTATTTATAAGTTAAATGTTATCACGGGTTGTAAGCATAGAAAAAAATATAGTATATACATTGTTCAGTGCTATTTGTGGGGAGGTCTCAGAATCCAATGGGGGTGTCAGAACATATCCCTTGAAGATATGGAGGTGCTACTGTGTTTTCATTTGGAATCCTGAAACATTAGAAGCTTCATGGCTATGAATCACTAACAATAATCAACACAGGAAATAAGCTGAGGAAAAGCTGTATTCACACCTTGCACAGGGCAGCTGTTGGATCTCTTAGTAACTTTAGAAGAATTTTAAAGGGATAAAAAATTAGGAGCTGCCTAAGTAAATACTTAAATGAATGCAGAGACGCTAGAAGAGGAGAAGAGCAAAAAAAATCAGAGAAGGAATAAGCTGCTAGAGTAATTCAAATAATTTTTTTTTAAAGATCTTGGCCGATTCTCTCCAAAAACACAACAATTCAACTGATAAAAATTATTTTTAAAAGATTTAAAAGATTATTTAAAGTCTAGAATATGTCCTAAGGATACACAGAAAAATATATGGAAGTTTATTCAAGAAAAACTACTGAATACCGGTAAAAAGAGGGAGAAATCTGGGAATCTGAGTCAAGATTATTTTATTACCAGCCTCTATCCCCCAGTATACATTACAAAAGCTCTACTCCATGCATGGGCAGCTAAGATGACAGGGTTCCCTCAGCCCCAGGAGAAGCAGGCTGCTGGCATTTCTCATCCTACCTCCATGAGTTCTATTCCAGCGAGGTGTGTGCCAAAGAAAATCTGGGTCTCTCTTCCCCTCTTTCACCCCCATTCATAGTGGTCAAGTTCTATCCCAGGTAGAGGAGGCAGATGACACTGGGATCCAGGACACTGGTAGGGTGGAGGTCGCATGCCCAACAGGGCAAGCCAGGATCACCAAGGGCTGTCGCACACACACTCCAGTGCCAACTGGTAAGCAGACTAAGGATGTCTCTCTGGGAAAAACAGTATTATGCACCAAATTCTGCTGCAGTAGCACAGTGGTTCTTTCCCAGGAGGATAGGCAGGTAATGAGGATGAAAAGCTCTTCAGCTCTGCAGAGGAGACTGACTTTATTTGTAATAGGGAATACAGAACTCTTTGCCTAAAGATGTTGTCAAAAACAATGGATATCCTTGTGGAAAGTAATTACAAGGAAGCTGGTAACTTTGATGCAAGTAAAATTGCAGAGAAGCCAGAAGTTCAATAGAAAGAAGCAAGGAAAGGGACTGCCCAGAAGAGTCTTCCTGTAGTCACAGTTAGCTCTAGGGATCAGGAAGCTTTGTCCATGCGCTAGCTGCACGCACTCAGGAGCAATCAGAGCAGGATGTGGGGCAAACAAAAGCATTCCTCAAGCCACAGAGAGAGCCATAGATAGAAGTCTTTATGGCGCCTGGGCTGGCAAGTTTGAATTTACCAGACCCTGTAGATTCTGCAAAACAGTCATAAATACAAAAAGGGAGAGGAGATAGTGAAGTCCTTCACCTTCTACGTCCTGAAAATGATTTGGTGCAAAGAAACGCCCTTACTCATATGACTTAGATAAAATTTACAGATGATTCCTTTTCTACCTAAGACAAGACCAGACATAAATTCTCACTCTTACCCCATAAATATATGCTGAAATATTGTTCCCATAATCAATCAGAACAAAATGCTTGTTAACCAAATCTTAAGTTTTTCTCCTTCCCACACACTTCTGAGCTTTAAGCTACCCTTAGCCTGAGCCAGCATACATCTCCCAGATTGCACCTTCTGGAATTAAACTGACATCAAGATAAAACCTTCTGTCCCATTGCTCTTCCCTTTTATCCAGCTTCTGAACATGCTGTTCTTTCTATCCTTGTTTACTCCTCCCTATTAAGAAAATACAAAACAAAACTCTTTTCACATAATCCTTGAGATGTTTGCTATGGTAATTTTATTCTCCCCATTAAAAAAAATGTAACTTTTTGGCAATGCATAAGCACAACTTTAGACCAAACAGTGAGTGAACAATAATCTCCTCTGATTTAAAAAAAAGAAAGAAAGAAAGAAATATCTGAGAAACCAGGATTTAAAATAATATCACTATCACCCTAGAAGTCTGGAAGCCTGTGCATCCTAGGAGAAATCAGAGAAACTTCTAAGCTACTAGTCCCAGGTTGAAGGGGTAAAATAAAGCAAAATAAAAAATGATAAAAACTCTCTGAATGGATATAACAGCCTTTAAGCTAAACATGTATTAAAAACAACAAGTGTAAAAATCTAACTGACTAAATGATTTACATACAACTTTAATCAATAAATGATCTGTCAAACCAGAGGCTTCTCCCAAGTAGCTAGGCTAAAAGATAAACAAACAAACAAAAAATTCTCACAGGAACATCAGAGCCTGCAAATAATAGAGAAAAAAAAAAACTTTATAGAATTCGTTAGGCCAAATCACTAGACAAGTAAATAAAAGACCAAAACAAAAAACAAAAATAATACCCCTAGGAAAGTCAGTAACAATAGTTGCTTCAATATATTATCTAAAATGTCTAGTTATCAATAAAATATTAGAAGATGCACCAGGGAACAAGAAAGTGTAACCCATCATCTGGATTTAAAAAAACAGGCAATAAAAGTTGCCTTTGAAGAAGCTCAGATAGGAAATTAGCAGACAAAAATTTCAAATTGCTGTGATAACTATGTTCAAGAACTGAAGGAAACCATGTTTAAAGAGTTGAAAAGACAATGTGTCAATCAACTAGAGAATATCAATTAAAAATATAAATTAATAAAAAGAAACAAAAGAAAATTCTGGAGTTGAAAAGTACAAGTGAAGTAAAACTTTACAAAAAGAGTGTAAAAGCAGAAATGAACTGGCAGAAGAAAGAACCAATACACCCCAAAGGAGACACATGTAGATAATACAATTTGAAGAACATAGAGAAAAAATGAAAAATGAATACACCCACATAACCTCAGAGAAATATGGAACACCATTAAACACATGAACGTGTATGTAATGGGAACACACATACAAAGGAACAGAAAAAATATTTGAAGAAATAATGGCTGAAAACTTTCCAAATTTTATGAAAAAATGTTATTCTACACATTCAAATAACTCAGTGAACTTCAAGTAGAATAAATGCAAAGAAATTCACAAAGAGACACTTTAAGCTGAGATGCTAAAAGATTTTTTTAAAGGGAGAGAAAATATTGAAAACATTAAGAGAAAAATTATTCATCACAAACAAAGGAAGTCAAGTAAGTTTAACACAAAACTTCTGAGCAAAAAACAATAGAGAATATGTTTATAAAACTGTGGTTGATAGACTAATGCCCCTTCCCTAAAGCTGTCCACATCTTGACCCCTAGAACCTGTGAATATGTTACCCTACAAGGAAACAAGTAAGTGTAAGATGAAAAATCTTCAGACAAAAAGATTGTTCTGGATTATTCAAAGGAACCCAAATTAATCACATTAATCCTGAAATGCAGATGATTTTTCTTAATTTGAAATCATTTACAAGGCAGTGTGATGATGGAAGAAAGGTACACAGATGCAATGCAAAAATAACTTGGTCCTGACTGGCTTCAAAGATGGAGGGAATCATGATCAAGTATGGATATGTCTAGAAGCTGGAAAAGTAAAGGCAATTTATTCTTCCCTAAAGCTACATAAAGAAACATAGCCCTGCTTATGCCTTGATCTTAGTCCAGTGAGACATTTTTCAGATTTCTTACCTACAGAACTGTAAGATAAAAGCTGTTTTTTGAACTACTAAACTTGTGATAAGTTATAGCAACCATAGATAACCATAAGAAGTAAAAAAAAGATCTTGGTAGTAATTTTAAAACTAACAAGAAAAAGCCTAGACTCAGACAGCCTCACTGGTAAAGTCTACTAAACGTTGAAAGAATCTATACTAATCCCTCTCAAACTCTTTCAAAACTAAAACAGAATAATGTCAATACTTCTCAATTCATTCTATGAAGCCACTTTTATCTTGATAACAAAATAAGAGGCTATCACACTCAGTGATCTATCACAGAAACAAAGAACTTAGTACCACATGTTCTCACTCACGAGTGGACCCTGAACATTTGTCATAATGCTACAAGAAAGAGATTGGCAGCAATAGGACACTGCCAGGGGAGGGAGAGGGAGGGAGGACACATAATATCAATAAAGGTACCTGATCCTAAACCAGGAGAATTGAGGACCAATGGGAGGTTCAAAGTTCACCTGTATGTAGACCATGTATGTACCTAATCCTAAATTGTACCCCCACATCTTTAAAATAAAATTTTAAAATTCAGACAAAAATATCACAAGAAAAAGTAACTACAGGCCAATATCTCTTATAAATACAAAGGGAAGCATTTTCAATAAAATGCTAGCAAACAAAATTCAGCAACATATAAAAATGATATTTAAAACTATGATCAAGTGAGATCTCTCAGTATTTCAGAGGCTATTCACCATAAAAAAATTATTTGCATTTATATTAATAGAAAAAAGGGAGAACAAAATACATGATCATCTTGATTGAGGCAGAAAAAGCATTTGACAAAATTTAACATCCCCTTTCATGACAAAGACACTTAATAAACTAAAAATAGAAGAAAACTTTTTCAAACCGATAAAAGGCATCTATGTCAAACTCACAGCTAATGTCATACTTAATGGTGAGTCTGAAATTATTTTCCTCAAGATCAGAAATAAGGCAATAATTTTTGCTCTTGCCACTTCTATTTAACATTATCATGTAGGTTTTAGCAAGGAAAATTAAGCAAGATAAAGAAATAAATGACGGCAATATCAGACAGGAGAAAATAAAACAATCTGTCGTTCCTTTCTTCTTTCTCTTTTTTTTGGTTTGAATTGGAGTCTTACTCTGTCACCCAGGCTGGAAGGCAGTGGCACGCTCCAGGCCACTGCAGTCTCAATCTGCTGGGCTCAGGCGATCCTTCCGCCTCAGCCTTCCAAGAAGCTGAAATTACAGGCACATGCCACCATGTCCAGCTAATTTTTTTTTTTTTTTTTTTTTTTTGTAGAGATGAGGTCTCACCAAGTTGCCCAGACTAGTCTCAAAACTGTGAGCTCAGGAAATCCTCTCACCTCAGCCTCCCAAGTGCTGGGACTATAATCTTTATTTTCAAATGATACATGTGCCATGTAACAACATTTTAGTCAATGACAGAACACATATACAATGGTCCCAGAAGATTAGAACAGAGTCAAAAAGTGTATGTCACCTGGTAACATTGTAGTCATCAAAATATTGTAGTAGAATTATTTCATTTTTAAGTAAATTTAGAGTAGCCTATGTGCACAGTGGTTATAAAGTCTACAGTAGTGTACAGTAATGTCCTAGGCTTTTACAGTCCCTCACCACTCACTTACTGACACCCAAAGCAACTTGCAGTCCTGCAAGAACCATTCATAGTAAGTGCCTTGTATAGGTGGATCATTTTTTGTCTTTTATACTGTATCTTTATCTTTTTATGTTAAACTGTGTTCAGATTCACATATACTTAACATTGTGTTATACATGCCTAAGGTATTCACTACAGTAACATGCTGTACAGATTTGGAGCAATTGGCTATACTATGCAGCCTAGGTGTAGTAGGCTACACCATCCAGGTTTAGGTGAGTGCATGCTATAATGTTCACACAATGACAAAATCATCCGACAATGCATTTCTCAGAACATATCCTCATAAGTATGCGATACATGACTGTAAATATAAATTATGGAGTCCATTAAAAAAACTATTAGATTATTTCTAGCTCGTTCAGAAATTGTCACACTGTTTTCCAAAGAGGTTGCACTAGGTTGCATTCTTACCAGCAGTGTAGAAGCGAACCTTTTTCTCTACATCCTCGCCAGCATCTGTAGTTTGCTTTATTAATGATGGTCATTCTTCCTGGGGTTAGGTGGTATCTCAATGTGGTTTTGATTTGCATTTCTCTGATGATTAGTGAGACTGAGTACTTTTTCCTGTGTCTATTGGCTGCCTGTATATCTTCTTTTGAGAGGTGTCTTTTCATGTCTTTTGCCCACTTATTAATGGTGCTGTTTGCTTTTTTCATTTTGGCACGTTTGAGTTCCTTGTAGATCCTAGATGTTAGACCTTTATCAGATATACAGTCGGCAAATATTTTTTCCCATTCTGTGGGCTGTCTCCCCATTCTCTTGATGGTTTATTTTGCTTTGCAGAGGGTTTTCAGTTTGATGAGGTCCCACTTGTCTATCTTATCTCTTATGGCATGGGCACTTGGGGTTTTAATCAGGAATTGGTTGCCAGTTCCAATTTTCATGAGGGTTACTCCTGCATTTTCTAAGATTCTTGTAGTTTGAGATTTTACCTGTAGGTCTTTGCTCCATTTAGAGTTAATTTTTCTGTATGGTGACAGGTAGGGGTCCTGTTTCAATCTTCTGCATGTGATCAGCCATATGACCCAGCAATCCCACTATTTGAGAATATACCCAGAAGAACTCAATTCATTTTACCAAAAATATACCTGCACACACATGTTTATTGCAGCACTATTCACAATAGCAAAAACATGGAACCAACTGGGATGCCCATCAAAACTGAACTGGATAAACAAAAATGCGGTACATATACACAATGGAGTATTATGCAGCCATAAAGATCAGGAATAAGGCAATAATGGACTTCACAGCAACTTGGATGGATTTAGAGTCTATCATACTCAGTGATCTATCACAGAAACAAAGAACAGAGTACCATATGTTCTCACTCATAAGCAGATCTTGAACACTTATCATAAAACTGTAAGAAAGGGACTGGCAGTAGTGGGAAACTGCCAGGGGAGGGTGGGTGGGATTGGCAGTTGAGAGAAACTGCCTGGGAAGTGGGGGATCACACCTCATCAACAAGAGTACCTGCATAATGAACATTTGTATACCTAACCTGAATTGTACTCCAAATCTTTAAAATAAAAAATTTAAACATTAATACAAAAACTATTAAAATAAATAAAATCATCAAGATTACAAGATATAAAATAAATATTCAAAATACAATTGCATTTCTCTACACTAGCAAAGAGCATTCCTAAAATTAAATTAAGTAAACAATTAACTTACAATAGCCTTAAAAACAATAGACTACTTACATACAAATTTTTTTTTAAATACATAAAATCTATGCACTGAAAACTACAAAACACTGTTTAAAGAAATGAAGAATATCTAAATAGATCGAAGGATACTTCTTTGTAAAAAAAAAAAAGGTGTAAGCTACAAAAAAAGTAAATAAATAAATAAATCATTCTATGGATCAGAAAATGTATTGTTAAGATGTCAACACTTTTCAAATTAATCTACAGATTTAAAGCAATTATTATTAAAAACTCACCTGACATTTTTGTAAATTTATATTGAAGTACAGGGAACCAGTACAGACAAAACAATATAGAAAAAGAATTAGATATGAGGACTTGGACTGGGCGTGAACTGTGGGCCTCATGTAGCCCAGGACAGCTAGTCACATGGCCCCCACAAGATCGTTTACCATTATGTGTTCTTAGCATTTATTTCCCTCATGACCCCATGCATAGTTCCACTTTTGAAGTTCACAATCGTGCCTTATTCATGGCATCACTTTTTGGCAGCACATACATTTGTGAGCAGTTGTTTTCACTTATGAAGCACACGGAGAGCAAAATTCAAACAAACATTTCTGATAAGTGCTTTGAGAACTCACTAAGAATTGTGACCACTTCCACTGAACCAGACATTTATAGATTAGCTTTACAAAAACAAGGCCAAGTTTCCCACTCATTTCATTTTGTTATCATTTTTCTAAACTTTATCATTAAAATATTAAAAAATAAAAGAATTCATTATGTATATACACTAATTATATTATATAATTAATGTGCTGCCCAAGACAATACCTCTTTACTAAATGTGGCCCAGGAAAGTCAAAAGGTTGGACACCCCTGACTTACTTAGACCTTCCAATTCCAAAACAATGCAAAGATACATTAATTAATAAAGTGTGGTATGGGCATAAAGATTGAAGTATAGGTCAACGGAATAGAAATAAGTCCAGAAATAAACACCTGAATTTATCATTGACTAATTTTTGGAAAAGATAGCAAGATAATTCAATGAGGAAAGAACAGTATTTTAAACAAATGATACTGGGATAGCAGGATAGCCACATGCAAAAGCATGAATTAAATCTCAACCTCATATTTTGTACAAAAAAAGTAAAAATGAATTACAGACTTAAATGCAAAAGAAAGCAAATCTAACAAACTTTCAGATGAAAATATTGGAGTAAGTCTTTATAAACTTGAGTTAGGAAAAGTTTCTTAGATATAGCACCTAAAATGAAAGTTACAGATAAATTAATTAATTAATTAATAGGACTGCATTGAAATTTTGTGCTGCAAATAATACCATCAAGGAACGAAAGGATGATCCAAAGAATTGCAGGAAATATTTGTAAATTTTTACTTAATAAAAGACTGACATATAGACTATATAGATAATTTGTGCAACTTAATATTAATAAGACAAATAATCAATAAAAAATAGGTAAAGAATTTGAAAAGACATTTTTTCAAAGAAGATACACAAATGGCCAATAAACATGTACAAAGATGCTCAATTTCATTAATTATCAGAAAAATTTAAATTAAAACCACAATGAGATATGACTTTGTACACACAGGGATGGCTGTAATAAAAAATGCTGACAATAACAAGGTTGTTGAGAATGTAGAGAAATTTGAATCATGATAAATTGCTAGTAGAAATGAAAAATGGCGCAGCCTCTGTAGAAAACATTTTGGTTATTTCTCAAAAAGTTAAACTAGAGTTACCATATGACTTGGGAATAGTAGTTCTCCTAGATATATACTCAAAATAATAAAACCTACACCCACACAAAAATCTGTACATGAGTGTTCACAGAAGCATTATACATAATAACCAAATCAAACATGCAACACCTGAGAAACAGTTAAATAAAATGTGGCACATTCACATAATGGATTGTTAGGTAACAAAAAAAAATGAGTGATACATGCCACAACATACATGAACCTTGAAAGCATTATCCTAAGTGAAATAAGCAAAACACAAAATACCAAACATTATACAATTCCATTTATATAAAATGCTCAGAATATGCAAATAGGTGGAAACAAAATGTCAGTGGTTGTGTAAGGCTTGGAGTAAGGGAAGCATAAAGATTGCTAGTAAGCCGGGCTCGGTGGCTCAGCCTGTAATCCTGCACCTTGGGAGGCTGAGGTGAGTGGAATGCCTGAGCCCGCGGGTTCAAGACCTGCCTGGGCAGTGAGACCTCATCTCTACAATAAATAAATAAAAAAATCAGCCGGGCGTGGTAGCGTGCGCCTGTAGTTCCAGCTACTTGGAAGGCTGAGGCGGAAGGATCGCCGGAGCCCAGCGGGTCGAGGTTGCGGTGGCCGGGAGCAGCCACTGCACTCCAGTCTGGGCGACAGAGTGAAACTCCAACTCAAAAAAAAAAAAAAAAAAAAAAAGATTGCGAGTAGAGTTTATTTTAGGGGAGACAAAATATTTTAAAATTAGATTTTGGATCGCTGGGCATGGTAGCTCATGCCTGTAATCCCAGCACTTTGACAGGCTGAGGCGGGAGGATTACTTGAGCTCAGCAGTTCATGACCAGCCTAGACAACATAGCAAGACCTTGTCTCTACATATGGTGGCTGAAGTGGAAGGGCCTCTTGAGCCCAGGGGGTCAAGGCTTGGTGAATCATAATCATGGAACTGCACTTCATCCTGGGCCACAGAGTGAGATCCCAACTCAAAAGAAAAAAAAAAATTAGATTGTGGTCACTGTTGTGAAACCCTGTGACAAATTCAAAAATATTGATTTGTTCAATTTAAATGGGTTTATTAGATAGTACGTGAATTAAATATCAATTGAGATGATTTTAAAGAATATGCTTGCTGTTTTGAGAATTTAGTAAGGATCTTTTGACTAAAAGAGAAAGACCATATCTTTCTAAACTAAAAAAAAATGAAGTAAAGAATAGAATGTATAGTCAACATTTAAGGAAGAAAACAAGGACAAAACCTCTGGAATTGCAATGGTAAAGTGCACAGACATTTTCCAAGTGCTTTCCCAGCCTTCCCAGGCTCTGTGCCTATTCATTTTCTATAACATGGGTCGCTTTTGGTCAAGTGGCCAAGGAAATTTTCTCCTGAAAGCAGTATTATTTGACTTTAATTTGTTTTTGTTAAAAATAAATAAATAAATAACCTGTTAACTAAGAGTAAGAACAAGAGGGAGATTTCCTCATCTTGTTCATGAATAGCTACAAGAAACTTCCACAAGCAACATATTTAATGATGAGAAACTCAAAGATTTCCCACTAAAATTAGAAAAAGTGAAGAATGTCCCCCTCACTACTGCTTCTCAACATCACACTGAGGGTTCTAGCTAATAACCTTGCCAATCAGTATGTCTTTTATTGCTTTTTCTTGTCTCATTACATTAGCTAGAACCCAGACAGTGGAATATTATTTAGCACTACAAAAATAGCTTTCAAGCCATGAAAAGACATGGAAGAAAATTAAAATTCGTATTACTAATTGAAAGAAGCTAGTCTAAAAAGGCTATATACAGCATGATCCCAACTATACAACGTTTTGAAAAAGGTAAAACTATGGAGACAGTAAAAGCATCAGTGGTTGTTAGGAGTTAGTGGGGAAGAAGGGATAAATAGGCCGGACACAGAGGATTTTTAAGGCAGTGAAACTACTCTATATAATAGTGGATACTTGTCATTATACTTTGATACCAGCTCATAGAATGTAAAACACCAAGAGTAATCCCTAATGTAAACTGGCTTGGACTCTGGGTGATAATAATGGATCATTGTAGGTTCATTAATTGTAACAAATGTACCACTCTGGTGGGGGACGTTGATAATGAAGGGAGGCTATGCTTGTGTGGAGGTAGGGAATATTTAGGAGATCTTTGTACTTTCTAATCAACGTTTTTGCAAACAGAAAACTGATCTGAATAATTAAATCTATTAAAAATTTCATGAAAAACCAATTTTTCTGAATGTCAAATTATTTTAACAATTAATTTATCAACTCTTATTCAGAAAAATCACTTAAATTGGGTCACCAATAAATATGTAATCAATGTATTTCCCTGTGACCAACCAAATTCATTCTGTAACAATCTTTGTTTGCTTTGGATCCATGGTTTTTGGAAAATAAGGTACTTTTTGTTTTTGAAAGTTCAGGTATTTTACTTCCCTCAAGTGTAAAAATTTTATTAACTACAGGACAGTTTCTCTCTTTCAGCACCAGTGCCTATTATTTGTTTTTTATTAACAGGATACCTGCAAAAGGTAATAAACTAAAACAAACAAAACCCAAAGGATATAAAATGTAAAGTTAAGTCTTTTTATTCACTGCAGTTGAACTACCTAGAGGAAACTATTTTTAATAACAATTTGAGAAGATTTAAAATTCAGTTCTATCTAAAGATATCATAAAATGGCTCATTATTCCATCACCTAGGTAACTACCATTATTATTTTAAATGAATAAAAAAGTACCTGGCCATAAAATAATACTAAAAGCAATTTTAGTATTTTTTTTTATATGTTTCATGATTCTCTTTCCCCACAGGATTTCCAGTTCTATTTTCCAATAGTACCAAAAACAATGAACAGTTCATGCATCCTATTCCCTAAAACAGTTTGCATGGACATGACAAATATGTCATTTTATATACCACACTTTGCCAATTATTTATTTGCTTTTGAAACTAACATCATATACATATATCAGTATCTGTAGATTTACTGCATTCATTTTTGTTCTTTTATTATTATTCAGTGTTTATTTATTTTAAATAATAATTATAAAATTAATATTCATACATTTCTTCTAAGTTTTAAAATATTTGCAAATACCCACACCTTCAAATTCTATGTATTACTCCTAGAAATTATAACCTACAATCACACAAGAGGCAAATGTTACCTTGAATGTTGCATTTTATCATTCCTTTATGCATCATATGTTTTTCAAGATAATCTTTATTTTTGATGAGCAATGCTTTTAGTTTTATTTAAATTGACTAATACTATATGGATATTTTTGCAACTTGTTGTTGATTTCACTGAGTTTGTGAAATCCAGCCTGTGATTGAGTGAAACTCTACATTCATATTTCTTCTCAGTGCTGTTTTGTATTCTGTCTCACCTATGTAACACAATTTACCAGTTTACTTTGAATCTTTTGGCTGCGTTTAGTTTTCTGCTGCTATGAAAAATGCTGCTATAAATATTTTGTACATGTGTCTTTATGCACATGTTATGAGCTTCTCTAGGACATATCAAAGGAATAGAAGTACCGTTTGGGGGGTAATTAGTTACACAAGGTAACATCAGAGCAAGTATAGGAGTTATTAGTCCACATCTTGACAAACACTTGGAATTAGACTTAAAATTTTGCTAAACTGATGAGTTTAAAATGATAATTGTATTGATTTCAATTAATGTTTACCTGTTTACAGATTAGGTTAAGCATTTTATATTTATCGAACATTTATTTTCTCTTTAAAATAACTATTTGTGTGCAAAAGCTTTTTAGTTTAAATAAGTCCCACTTATTTATTTTTGTTTTGGTTGCATTTGTTTTTGGGATTTCAGCCACAAATTCTTTGCCTAGGCTGATGTCCAGAAGACTTTTTCCTGGGTTTTCTTCTAGGATTTTTATGGTTTCAGGTCTGACATTTAAGTCTTCAATCCATCTTGATTTAATTTTTGCATATGGGGAAATATGGGGATAAAGTTTCATTTTTCTGTTTGTAGTTATCCAATTTTCCCAGCACCACTTGTTGAATAGGACATCCTTTCCACGGTGTATGTTTTTATGTCTCCTTTGTCAAAGCAGTTGATTGTAGGTATCTGGGTTTATTTGTGGATTCTCTATTCTGTTCCATTGGCCCATGTGCTCTTGTATCAGTACCATGCTGCTTTGCTTACTACAGCCTTGTAGTATAATTTGAAGTCAGATCATGAGATGCATTCAGCTTTGGTCTTTTTTGCTTAGTATCTCTTTGGCTATTTTGGCTCTTTTTTGGTTCCGTATGAGTTTTAGGACTTTTTTAAATTCTGTGAAAAAAGACATTGGCAGTTTGATAGGGATTGCATTGAATCCGTAGATTACTTTGGGTAATATGGTCATTTTAACAATGTTGATTCTTCCAATCCATGAGCATGGGTTGTTTCTCCATTTATTTGTGTCTTCTGCAATTTCTTTCATCAGAGTTTTGTAATTCTCCTTGTAGAGACCTTTCACCTCTTTGGTTAAATATATTCCTAGGTATTTTAGTTTTTTGGCTGCTATTGTAAATTGAATTGAGTTTTTTATTTGTTTCTCAGTTTGGTCGTTATTGACATATACCAGTGCTACCAATTTGTGTTTGTTGATTTCAGAGAAAATAGACAACCTATGGAGTGGCAGAAGGTATCACAAACTATACATCTGACAAAGGGCTAATATCCAGAACCTACAAAGAATTTAAACAAATCAGAAGAAAAAAGCAAATACCCTCATTAAAAAGTGGGTAATGACATGAACAGATATCTTTCAAAAGAAGATATACAATGGCCAACAAACATAAAAAAATATTCAACATCACTCATAATCAGGAAAATGCAATTTAAAGCCACATTGAGACACCACCTTACCCCAGTCAGAATAGCCATTTTAAAAATAAATAAATAAAAATAAAGATGCTGGTATGGCTGCAGAGAAAAGGAAATATTTATATACTTTGGTTGGAAGTGTAAATTAGTACAACCACCATGGAAAGTGGTTTGGAAATTACTCAAAGAACTAAAAGTAGATCTACCATTTGATCCAGATATCCACTTCTAGGTATCTACCCTAAGAACAGAAGTTGGTATACAAAAAGACACCTGCACTCACACATTCATTGCAGCACAATTCACAATTTCAAAGATATGGAATCAACCTAAATACCCATAAACCAATCAGTGGATGATGAAAATATGGTGTATATATATACACCATGGAATACTACACAGCCATAAAAAGAAAAAAATGTTGTCCTTTGCAGCAACATGGGTGGAGCTAGATATCATCATCCTGAGTGAACTGACTCAGAGACAGAAAACCAAACACCTCATGTTCTCACTCATAAGTGGGAACTAAATAGTCACAGAAATGGAAATAAGGAACAATGGAGACAAAAATAAGCAGGAGGGGTGAGGAGGATTAGGGTTCAGAAACTACCTGCAGGCTGCAATATTCACTATCTAGGGAATGGGCCACCTGAGACCTAGTCTCCACCACCACAATATGTCCATGTAACAAATATGCATGTGTATCCCCTGAATCTAAAATAAATATATAGCATATATATGAATATATATTTTAAAATAATAATAGCTATTTGTGTTTACTGTCACTTTTTCTATGTGTTTGTTGGTCTTTTGCTAATAGTTTTCAGAATTATTTTTATTTGAAATAGAAATGTCTTATTTATCTTATATGTTTAAGTTATCTTTTAATTTTTTATCTTTATCTTTTCTTTTCACTTTACTATAATTTATTATTTTAAAAACCATGCTCTTAATTTTAAAGATGTTAATAAAGCTTTTTATTTCTTGTTTATACATTTGTTCTATTTCAAAATGTACTTTCAATTCCACTATTTACTTTTCACATTTAATTTTTAACCTATTTTAAATTAAACTTTTATATAATGTGAAATAATATCTTAATTGGATGATTCACTTTTTCTTATTAATTAAATTTTTATTTAATTGCATAGACAGTACATTTTATATTCAATTGGCATGAATTTGTTATATTTCTTGTTTGTTTAGCTCTTCTGTTACATTTTTTAACAACGTTCATACATTTTTTTTTCCAAAAATTCTTATATATGTTATTTTAGACGTATTTCTTTGCAACAATTTTGAGTATAGATCTTAAATTTTATTACTAATTGCTATTTTTTTAGTGTATAGAAAAAAATTCATTTTTGTATATTCTTACATTTGGCAATTTTGCTCAACTCTCTTTAATTATAATAATTATCTCAAAATATGTTTTAGTTCTCTATGTTTATAATAACATTATTAGTGAATTTTATAGTATTGATACTTTCATATCTTTATAATGTGTATTTCTTTTACATGCCTAATTATACAGCTCAGATTTCTGTTATATTACTGACTAGGAATAATCACAGTAGTCTTTTTTGTCTAGGCACTATTTAAAGTATATTCTTTAACACTTCACTATATTCCATCATGTTCACTAAAAATGCTAACTTACAAAAATGCTTGTATCTCTCAATAATAATAGAAGTCCCATATTTTAGTTTGACAAATAGTTCCTGCTATGAACTAAACGTTTGGGTCTCCCCAAAATTCATGTGTTGAAGCCTTAATTCCCAGTGTTATGGTTTTTGGAGTTGGGGGTTTTGGGAGATAATTAGGTTTGAATGAGGTCAAGCAGGCAGAGTTCCCATGATGGGATTGGGGTTCTTTAAAAACACCCCAGCTCCCTCTCTCCCTACCAAGCAAGGATACAGAGAGAAGGCATCTGTGTTGACAACCTACTATCATTAGGCATGTAGAACATCCCTGAACTTCCTTATGGACTTTGTTTATTTAAAAGAGAAATAAATTTTGCTGTATATAAGACAGTGCTATCTTGAGTTTTCTGTCATAGGTAGTTGAATCTTAGTCTAAATAAACATGTACTTTATTAGATTTTAAAAACTGACTTCTAATGGTTGTTACATTTCACAAATTTTTACATACAATTTCTCCTTTATTCCCTTAATTTAATGAATTGCTAAGTAACTGTATTCTTTTAAAGTCTGAACCTCTTGTTTGCTATTTCCGCTTATTCTTCCCCATTGCATTGCAAAGTTTCCTCCTGATGATCTTTTTTTTAACTACTGAATATGTTCTTTTATTACTGCTCTTTTTAAAAATTTTATTTTATTATAGATATGTGGGGTACAAGTCAGGATTAGGTACATAAGTAATCTACATGCATGTGAAGTTTGGACCTCCAACTGATTCTCACTTAGTGACCTATCACAGAATTAAAGAAATGAATATCCTCCTG
>CAUYQG010099183.1:0-20846 GCA_963574415.1 Tarsius wallacei
CATTGTTAGTATTAGAATGCCAACAATGAGCCGGGCTCGGTGGCTCAGCCTGTAATCCCATGCATTTGGGAGGCTGAGTTGAGTGGATTGCCTGAGCCCGCGGGTTCGAGACCCGCCTGGGCAAGTGAGACCTCATCTCTACAATAAATCAAAAAATTAGCCGGGCGTGGTAGCGTGCGCCTGTAGTTCCAGCTACTCGGAAGGCTGAGGCAGAAGGATCGCCGGAGCCCAGCGGGTCGAGGCTGCGGTGGCCGGCAGCGGCCACTGCACTCCAGTCTGGCGACTGAGTGAGACTCCAACTCAAAAAAAAAAAAAAAAAAAGAATGCCAATAATGGAAGGCATAGACTGCAGATCCTGGCTGTTCTTTTTTACTTGCTAAGTCTGATCTGAAGGACTAAACGGTGTATTACAAACGTATAAAACAACTGAATATGGCATTTTTAGTGAGTATAAATCTATACAAATTTTTCCCAAAAGCTAAGGCTAACCGGAAAGGCTAACCAGAAAGATATAATACCTGAGCATATTTTAAAAGAAAGGAATATTAGCAATGGACAAAGAAAAATAAAAACTGTTCTAGGTTTAAAGATTGGAATACATTTAAGAAAGGGCATCTAGGAAAAGAAAGGTGGATGTTGACCAGAGGTCTCCATCGGCTGGTTCCTTTCCACCACACGTCCCCCTAGACTTTCTGCATCAGCAATTGCACACCACATAGAGCCGACCCAGGAGTTAGCCCGTCCCTCATGGCAATGTCTTTTACAAAAGAGTGTCTGGTGAATGGAAAACCCTGCTGCCATGACTTGTTTCCTTGCTCCTCTTCTTTTCTTACCATTTGTTTCTTCTCTCTTTATAGACTCATCTTAGGTGTTAACCTCCTCTGCATCAGCCCTGGTGCCAGTGGGTCCCTCTCACCCTGGCATCTGATTGCTTTCTGTGACTACTAGTACTGCACTTACTTCTACCACTTAAAAGTAGACATTCCATCTCTTTGCCAATTTTGTTTCAGAATTATCCCTTAACTCCATCCTCCTATCTTTGTTCCAGTACCTCTACTGTTTTGACTCAGGTCATTGTCATCTACTGCCCACCTGGTTTCTTACAAAATCTTCTCGCTGATTTTCTAGCTTCTTGTCAGCCGTGCAATAATCAAAATACTGCCAGAGTTTTCTTCCTAAAAGTAGAACCATGCCATTTTCCTGCCTAAAGTCTCCATTTTTTCCCATTTCCAAAATAATGAAAACCAGAACTTAATACAGCAAAAAAAATGTTCATGATAATGTGACCTTTATAGTCTCATGACTCCACACTCTCTCAACCCTGAATGTATGTTCCAGGCACATTAAATGTCTTGCCATGCCCAAGAACCCATGCTCTTTTACATGTGTACACCTTCCCCAGAACCAGTTGCTTTCCATAAAATGTCTTCTCCTCACTTAGTTATTTTTAAAACTCTAATTTTCCCCCTAAGACTCCACTCGAGCACCACTTAATAAATTCTCTCAGTCTCTACCAAGCAGAGCTGCTCACTATATGTTCTGTGAGACCACAGCATTTTGCCCATGTATCTAATTTAGTTGTTGATTTATTTCTGTCGTAAGTGTTTCATCTTGTACTAAACAAACATTATTTCGGATCCTCTGTGCCAGTAGATACCTCAGGGAGGGGCAGCAAAACTGCTTTGTTGGTTTCTGTATTCCCAGCCTATCACAATGTCTAATACTCAGTAGGCCACTGATGAATTAATGGAAAGGGGAAAGGAAGGTAAGAGAAGGGAAGGAAAAAAGAAAGAAAAGAGGAAAAATTGACATGACAAAAGACAGTGTACTAAAAAGAGGAGAGGAATAAATACACTATTACAATTCCACATCTGGAAAGGCTCCATTCTTCTGAAAGTGCCCAGGTTCATTATAGCAAGGCAAAAATTTCAAGAAATATAAACTAGCCTAAATCAAATAATTAAAGGAGTCCGATTTCATGAAGGTAAAACAAATATCTGTCTATACTTTTCTTCATTCAAAAATCCTCACAAAGCATGAGGGGGAAAAAGAAACTCTAATACAAGTAGTATTTGTTTCTTGTGGCTGCTATAGCAAATTTCCACAAACAGTGGCTTAAAAACAACAGAAACGTATCCTGTTACAGTTCTGGAATGGGGAAGTTTCACATCAGTTATACTGGGGTGAAATCAAGCCTTTTTGGCAAGGCTATGCCCCTTGGAGGCTCTGAAAGAGAATCCTATCTTGCCTCTAGCTTCTGGTGTCTCCTGCGTTTCTTGGCCTCCCTGACTTGTGGCCATGTCCCTCCAATCCCTGCCCCCACCTTTCTATCACTTTCTCCTCTGTGTGTGTCAAATCTCTCTCTGCCACTCTTGTATGAGGACAACTGTTTGGTATTTAACATTCATCTGCATGATCCAGAATAATTCCTTCATCTGAAAAGAATTTTTTTCTAAATAAAGTAACATTCACACGTCCTGGGAAAGAGGACATGGACATATTGTGGGGAGTCATTATCAGCTTACCACACAAACTCAAATATTTGCTAAAACCAGAAGATTTGTATAATTCTAAGATACAAGATTTGAAGGCAGAAATAAGTGGAACAGTGGCATTTGATTGTTAGCAGAGTAAAAGAAAAACTAAATATACATACTTCTATGTATATAGATACTGATAAAAAATAAACAAGCACACCCACATAGTGATGGTCAAGAAAAGTTCAGATACTGAAACATCCAGGTGTTGTCCAAGGAAGGCTGGAGACCAGGATTTGGAAACAGAGATTGTTTGAAACACTGTTAGAGGAGTGTTAGGCACCTATCTGTGATCACCACTTCACTATGAAAAAGTCAATGATCTTTCTATTTCTAAAGAAAAGAAGAGGTAATATCTCTGGAGAATATGAACCCTAATGACCCTACTCTATAAAACCAAAAAGGGTCAGACATGGTACCAAAAAATTGAAACCAAGAACTATGGTATTTTAACTAAGTCCCAGGGTCTTTATATCCCCAAACAGAAGATAAAGAATCCTTCTCTGAAGCAAATAACTTCTACAGAGGAAAATAGTCTCAAATAAAGACGTTCTTGTGTCTTGCTCATGAAAAAAACCAATAGTCACTCAGGGAACCAAAAGAGATGCTTACCTTATACATAGAGAGTCAAATTAGGGTTTTAGTGCCTCATTCAAAAAATATGATTAAACAGTAAAGAATATTCATTGGCAATCCATCAAAGTGAAAACAGACAACAAAATAAGTGAAAGGAATGAGGGAACTAAGAGAAATGGAGAAAGGGCAGTGAGAAGAAAATTTTAAAGAAATGATAATAATGCCCCCAAATATGATAAAAAATTATTGCCTTGCTGAAACAAGGCAAAATGCCATAAAAAAAGAGAGACAAGCAGAGAATAAGAAGGATAATTGCAAATTGACTACATGAGTACCAAGTGTAAAAAAATCTAGTAAATGTTAAAAGATAATGAAAAGTAAACTGAAAATTACAAACATAAAAAGAAGAGAGAACAGGCTTTTCAAAAAGTAGATTATCAATGTAGATAATTTAACATTCCACAAAAGCAATTCAAAAGTAGAGATTAAATAAAATGCCAGCAAATAAATTATTAAGCATAAACTACAAGAAAACATAGGTCCCCAGATGGAGAAGACCATTCAAGTGCACCAGCAGAAGGGATGAAGAAAGACCCACAATAAGACACATTCTGATAAAATCTTCTCTGGGAATGAAGAGAAGATCTCAAAAACTTACTGTGAGCATAGTACACGATACAAAAAAGATCTGGATCAAAATGACATTGGCCTGAACAACAACATAGGAAACTAAAAGATAACAGGGAAATGCTTTTAAAGTACCAAGTGAAAATTATTTTAAACCTAGAAGTCTATAAAAGTCAATGATTCAATCAAATATGAGAATAAACTGAAGATAGTTCCTGACATGCAGGTTTGTAAAATATTTGTCACCTATGGAATCTTTCTCAAAATGTTGCTAGAACATGAAAGCCAAGAAAGGATAAGAACAAAAGGAAGAGGAGGCGGAGGAGGAGGAAGAGGAGAGAATTAAAGAATAAAGAGAAAAGAAGCAAAAGGAAGACGGAATTTCTAGAAAAAGGCTACAACATCATTAAATGGAAAAATAAATTTTCAGGGCGATAACCAAAAAAATCCCACAGGACACATATTTCTAAGACACCTAGAGGGAAACCAGACAAGATAAAAGTGGGAAGGGCCAAGGTACCAGGAGAGGTTGCTCCAAGTGGGATAAAAAGTCCTCAATTATTTAAGTAGCTTATCTTTGTAGACAATTGAATAGAGAAGCATTTTATAGACTTTGGAGGATTTGGGAAGACTTGGCAAAAATAAACAAAAAGGAAGAAAAACAGGAAGGGGGATAGGAAAAAGGAGGGAGAAAGGGAGATAGTGACAGAGAATCTGAGCAAAAGAAAAATAAATGAAACCCTTACTTTGAGAAAAAACAAAGATTCTTCAATAAAGAGAATATAATCATATTACCAGGCTCAGCAGTAAGCACCATTTGTATAGTCTTGGAAACAAAAAGCCCAGATGAAGATTTAAACTAAAATGGCTGTATAACTATATTTGGAGAATAAAAAAGTGAGGAGTTTTAAGGACGTTTAAATGTACATCTGCAGCAACAAGAAATCAATAAGCACTAAGTTTAGAAATCATGAGATAGTTATATGGACGCTATTTAAAACCACAAAAGTAAAATAAAAATTAAAGTTAAAAGTGATTGCCTACCTGTAGCTGTGCCAAAGGGTTTATTTCTTTCATTAGTGACCTTTAAATTTATTTGAGCTTTAAATATATATATACATACTATATATATGTATACATATATATATGTACATTTATTTGGTAAAAGTAAAAGTAATTTTTTAAAAAAAATATTAAATTTATTTAACCTATTCCGCTTGCCTTTCTTTATAATTATAACAAGCATGTCAAATAGCCATTTGTCCTCTTTTTTCCTTTAAAATCTTCCCACAAAAGTCAATTATACTACTAATATAGATTTATTAATTAAGTAATGCAGGAACGTATGCCTTAGTCAAATATTCTGTTCTTCATAGAGAATTGAAACTAATATAATGTAATGTTTATAAGAAAATTATACACTAGATTTGATGATAAATATAGCTTCTTGCAGGAATTTCCATATCAAATTGTTAAAAATAATAGTTTCTTTTATAAAGGAAATATGCATTCCTAAAATCACCTGTATTGTCTTCACCTGGTTTCCAGAATGTCTGTCTTTATGTGAAACATTCACTGGTACTGTTCTTTCTTTCCCCTTCACATCACCATGGGCATTCTGAAGAAAGCTGCTGGAGAGAATGTTCATTAATAAATCCAATATTGGCACTCATTCAATTTTATCAACTTGTTAATAAAAAAGTCTCATTTCTCTCTCTTAACTCTAAAAATATAATGCAAAACAATACTTTTCAGAGTAAATGGTCCTTTAAAAATAACATTTTCACTAAACACACAGAAAGCAAAATACAAGAATAGCTTTTACACAACAGGATGAGATTCTCCATTATTTTTTCTGGAGAACATCCTAGTCTGATGTTTTTCCTCTGCCATTCTTAGAGAAAGTATGCTATCCACAACAGGTCAATCTAAGTCCTACTTATTTCCTCAGGAATAAGGGTCAGGCAACATGCAGGATCCTTGGGAAAGTGGCCCAAAATGACCAGAAAGGCCATCTCAGTAAGACATCAGGAAGCACAACTGTTTCCATTGACACCAACATAATGAAAACAAAACGCTCTAGAACTATTTGCTTTCTGAATCATCGTTTGTAAAAATATAGCACATGCTGGGTTTTGACCACCCAAGAGAAATCAAAGTCACTGTATCCCTCTAAAAGCATCTTGGTCCTACTGATGTTTGTGATTCTAAAATCAGGAGCATGGGTGGGACCCTCTCTGTTCCTGGGAAAGGATCAATCAGTGTCTGCTAAGGCGATGTTAGAAAAAAGTTTTAAAATGCCCTCTTTGTTTGAAACCTGCTATGAGAATTCATGGTATGCAACATCAAAGGAATAAATTCAGGTCACCTCTGCTGGATGTAGCAGTGTGGGTGTGTGAATTAGAAACATGTAACAAGGAACCCAACAGATTCCTGTTTCCATCTGGCCTCTTCTTCAACTTGTCTAAAGGTGATCCTTATTGATGGTTGAAGGAGAAAGCCCAGACAATTTTCAGAATGTGCTGGTTCTCAAAAAGTGGATCATGGTGGTCACATACTCCAGTTCCCCTCAGAAAATAACCACCAAAAAGGCAGGCCCAAACCAAGGTAGCTAAAAGAAAAAAAGAATTTCTGAGAATATTTTTCTTCGCCATGAAATAGACGAGAAAGCAAGCTTTTCAGGAATAGTTGGGGAATGTGTGGAAGTGAACTGTACACACCTAATTCAGTTTCTCAAGTTGTTAGAACACAGGATAATAGAACGTCATTTCCTTATGGGCATGCTGATCAATCATCAGCTAATATCTGCCGATACTCTAGAGTGGTCAGACCCTCAGAGGAATGGAACACTTGTCTTCCTGATTTCAAAGCTTCTCTTGTACAACTGATAAAAGTGCAGAGATATTAAAACACAGTAATCTTTACTTATCAAAAAAGTGTGGTAAACTGATAGAGGCAAAGTAAGAAACACGAAAATGAAACAAGATCTTGCTATTTGAGCAAAACCTCCATTTAGTCATTCTGTTTCCTTCAAATATATCTTCCTTAAGCCACTTCTGCAACTGTATTTCCTTCCCACCCAAATTGCTCTGTCACCTGTCCCCAGCAAACAAAATCCTGCCCCTCTTTGAGGGTTTCTTTCCAATTGCACCTCCATGCTAACAATTTCTCTGACAGTACTTGTCCATGGCAGTCTCTGTTTATTGAACTCATCTGTGACCCCTCTTGGCAGTTACATTATGCTATCTTGAGATGCTATGCGTGTACGCATCTGTTTGTTTAAATTGATACCTTATCTCCTATTACAGTGTAAATCCCACATGACCAATAACCAGGCCTCCTATTTTCTGTTTTAATTTCCAACAGCTCTCACTTTAATCACACATAATTAATACCTAATGGTTGATTTAAAAAACCAACATATATATTTTTCTCTTTGCATGAGTAATATTAAAAGCCCTCTACTTGCCTCATAATGCATGTAGACAAAGATTTAAGAAATATTTGTGAAGAAATATTATCCATTTATTCAAAACTTCTTTTTTAAGTTGTTCAGGAGTTTGCTTAGGATAAAATAATAAGCAATAGTTGAATAATATTTATGGAGCAACTTATGAGTTGATTGTCAGTAATTCCACAAATGACCTCAGTATGTATGGGGTCGGTAAACACTTCTTTTGTAATTTGGTCCCTCTACACGGGAGCAGGCTGTGTCTAGAAATTATCTTTAGACATGTTATTTCATTTAAAGCTTTTAAAACTGAATTGCTTTCTAAATGTTACCAAATTCAAAGTAATGTATTAAATGTGGGCTTTTAAAAGCATGTCTAAATTTAGTTCAAAGTTCATGTATTTTTTAAAACAGTCTTTGAAATTGATGCATAATAAATGCATATAATTTCAGGGTGTGTGTGATCATGTAATACATTCACATAATTTGTACATTTGGTTCCTTTTTTCCCTATGAAGATTTAAATAATTTGAGAAAAAAATGAATAATATCCTTTAGGAGAACAAAAAGCTGTATAAACTGAGAAATATTATCAACCATGCACAGAATAAAATAAATAGAAATTAAACTTGAAAACCATAAGAAACTCATTTACATTCTTGACCAACTTGGACATATAGTTCAATTGCCTGGAAGAGCCCACATTGATCACATGAATATTTTCTTTTCTTTTTTGCTCACATAGAAAAATACACTATTTCCAATTATGAATATACCCATCATTTCAAATGAGTAAAAAATGGGGAGGTACTGTAAAGGACAATGTTGCCTCTGAGTTACTCAAGGACTCAAATGCAGAATTAAGATATATGATAGGTCTTTAAAAGATAACAATCCTCACGAGAGAGTTCTTACTGTCAGGAGGATGGGGAAATGAAATAGACACACATACAGGGAATGCTATTTAAGTACAAAAAACACAGTTTTTGGTGAAAAAGGAAAAAAGAGTTTGCATCTATGCTCTGTTGTTTTCTGCCAAAGAAACTGGAAAAGTTGCTTGAATTCATTAAGCCTCGGTTTCTTCACCTGCACAAGCATAATCCAGGAGTACACTTCTTTTCTGCTCTACAGATAGATGAAGGGTTCAACACAGAGGATGCATAATCTTATTGAAAGAAAAAAGATTCACACATTCAGAAAAACTTTTATAGATGTGGAAGGATTTCTATAGACCTTTAGGACAGGAATAAATATTGAGGAAGTAGAGAAGTGAAGAAATAGAAGCATGAATCCGATTACATGGAGAAATCCACTTACTCTTAAAAAGATGAAGTCTTGGTGGTAGAACATGCTTATATGGAAAAGTAATTATACATTTTTTAAAAGTAAAAATGTAAGTTGAGGCCTGGGCCATGAATTCCAAGTAGAAGAGTGAGGACAACGAGGTGAGCCAATAAAGTCCCCTGATCAGGACAAGGGGATTACCTTTTACAGAAATAAATAGTGATGCTCTTAAAAAAACTCAATTATCATAATACAATACTGCAACTATCAAGTCTTTTCTATTGGAAATGTAAGTTTCTTTCAGTCACTTGCAAATAAAAACTCACCCTTCATTCACTTTTAAATTGAGTTTTTACATAAGAGACCTTTTCTTCAAGTTCATTGCTATATTTTGTTCCAATACGATACACTGAACTTTTAAGAAATGGCCCAGCAAGGCAGCAAAACCCGTTCCTGCCTAATTATTTGTAAGCATACAGAATTTAGAACAGGCATAAAATAGAAATGCATATTTTAAGTTTGATACCGAAAAAAATGTCCATAGTTTGGGAAGCAGAGCAGATCACTGAAAACACCATAATGGATCTTTAAGGACTCTCTGTGGAATACTGTGTCTCTTCAGATACAATAAAATCTCTTTGTAATGACAATAAATTGAACATATTATACTTATTATTCAGTAAGAACACATTTTGTTTGCCTGTAACATTTTTCTAGATGGATAGTGATACAGTCTGAAAACAGCCTCCAGACATGCTATTTTGTTTATTCTCCTTCTCTCTCACAATTTTACACTATTTAAGGTAATGTATCTTTCTGTTTTGGGTACATGACACATCTATTATTATCCCATAGCCCATATGTTAGTCTTGCATCACTGTTTCGAATGATGATCTAGTTAGCCTAAAAAAACAAAAAATGTTGATATTTATAGCAATATAAGGCCAAAGTGCCTAGGAGTCTACCCAACCCTGGAAAGTAATTTATTTCTGAAGAACTCAGATAAACAAAACTTACTTTCATTGAGTGAAATTAAAGCATATTGAAAGCTCAGTTCAGATGAACAACTACGACATGTAAAGAATATATAACCATTAATACTAATCTAATTTTCTAGCATTAATACAACATGCCTTGAACTTCTGTTTACTGAAGAAGGTGTGAGGAGAGCCACTGCTATGAAATAACAAAAACAGCCTCTTAATATCTTATTATTTTAAATAATATCATATTAATATTACTCATGAGATTTTAATTCTAACTGACCATATCAATTTAATAAAGTCAACAATAAAGCCATCATAGATTTTTTTTTTTGTCATTGTCTTACTCTGATTTTTAAATCCTGGATCATTGTTAAATTTAGTCTAATGTGAACAATAGCTTACATTTTGCAGTGATTTTTCTTCTGAAGTATTTTTTATATTTTTCAAATACATAATCAATATAGGTCTAAAAAGAAGCAAAGACAAAGTTGATAATGGAGAAACTGGCTCTAATAGAAGAGGCGATGACTTCCCAAATGACTCATCTGGGTGAACAGAGACCAGCTTGTTTTTAAACTGTGGACCCAGTCTTGGACATGATGTTCTAAGCAATGCTTTGACACCTGTAACTTAGCTGAATCTCCATCTGGTCTTCACAAGTTAATAAATAAGTGCAAACCTTAAAGAAACTAGAGAAGAATCAAAGATCAATGAAGTCTTAAAAAAATCTATAAAGTAGCATGAATAAAAATGAGATTTTTATTTTTCAAATTGAGGAGTATGTTGAGATAAAGAAATAACTTGATCGTCCTTGAACTGCTAAGTCCATACAGGCATTTGAAGAAAAAGTCCTCAAATGAATGCACAGAATGAAGCAGATACAGCGAGTAAAGCCACCATTTTAAGAAAAGAAAGGACAAGAGTGTGTACAAATGTTTGGTTAGAACAAGAAGCGGGGACAACATGAGGGGACTTGAATGTGTTGTCAGGTTCAGGTATTGCATTTTATTTAAATCTGAATATTGGCAAAGATCAGAATGGGCACTATTTGTAGAAGAGATGAAAACCTAAGTGTGTTCCAAAAAGAAGCAGCATCACTCATGAGGTCAAAAGAAGCTAACATAAAGAAGGAAACTAGATTGTACCAACTTCCTCTACTGTACAATACAAGAACATCTACAACAATTTATGGACCATCTACTACATGTCAGGCCATAATCTGTATTAACGCCTTTAGTCCTCCAACTTTGCTAGAGAAAAGGTAATATATCTCCCAAAATTTAGCTGCAGAGAGTTTAAGGAACTTGGTCAAGGTCAGTGGCAAAACCAGGATTAGAACCTCAACCACCCGGATCCAGAGCTCACACGATTAATCTTTCTTGGCTCTCAATTTTATTATTTTTATTTTTGTTAATAGATTTTGTTATTATTTTGGCCTTTAAGGTGTTAGGGTATGAACAGCACATGGGTTTATATAGTATGTTTGCAAGTTTAAAAAAAAATGCAAGGGTGAGAAGGAATGGTGGGAGGGAAGGGACTAGGGAGAGAGGGAAGACATACCAGAATTTCCACAAAATTGAGAGGGGTGTATCATTTGAAAAGGCCTACTCAGTGTATTCAATGCTATAGTTTAAACATCATACATTACTTAAAGAAAGAAAATTACTTTAGAAGCTGAAGACTAACTCCATTTGCTTGCTGCAGCATAAATAAAAAAGTTGGGGAAGTTCTCAACAAATTTAATCCAAACTCTCTGTGCACACTAACAGGATTGGATTAGAAATCACAAAAGCAAAACTGGGTCATCTCACTCTGGCCTTGACTAACAAAATATTTCTCATTATTTACAGTATAAAGTTTTAACTATTCATAGAATATTTAACTACTTAGCCTGGCATTAAAAAGTCTTGACAATTTTGCCCCAGCTATGTTTCTAGCCTCACCTCCTGTGATCTATGACCACTCCTCATAATATTTATTTTAATTTTTCCCAAACATGCTATAAACTAGTATGCTTCTTCTGATTAAAATGTGCACTTTAATTTTTTTTTTTTTTTTTGAGTTGGAGTCTCACTCTGTTACCCAAGCCGGAGTGCAGTGACACGCTTATGGCCACCACAGCCTCGACCTAATGGTCTCAGGTGACCCTTCTGCCTCAGCCTTCCAAGTAGCTGGAACTACAGGTACATGGCACCACGCCCGGCTAATTTTTTTATTATAGAGACATGGTCTCACCAAGTTGCCCAGACTGATCTTGAACCCTTGAACTCAGGCAATCCTCTCACCTTGGCCTCCCAAAGTGCTGGGATTATAGGCCTGAGCCACCGTGCCCAGCCTGCATTTAAACTCTTATTCGTTGTTGGAATGTTCACTCAAACATCAATATTCTCTAAATATTTCCATGACTCTTCCAAGCAAAGCTTTTCCTATTCCTCTTTACAGCCATACATGGACATATATTTCTTTATGACCATTTGTTATATTATACTCTAATTGTCTCCCTTAATACATTAGCTTAATCATTGAGCAAATATTTGTTGAGGCACACTTTCAACTCCCTAAACTAAGAACAATCTGTCATTTTGCTATTTTGGGGGAGAGATGGTTATTTCTTATTGCCATGCTCACTGCCAAACATATAGTAGCCATTAATTAAATAGTTGTAGAATTAAACCATCCATAAGAGCCTCAATGAACATCATGATCAATAAATAATGATTTTAAAAATCTTATACTTTCTTAGAAGTAACTAATGTGTAGACGAATACACAGACATATCTCACTTTGTTGCACTTTATTGCCCATCCCGGAGACTGAATTTTTTACTTATTGAAAATTTTTGACAATCCTGGGTGGAGCAAGACCATCAGTGTCATTTTTTCAATAGCATATGAAAACATTTTCATTATATCTGTTATGGTGATTTGATATTAGTGATCTTTGACATTACTATCATAATTGTTTGGAGACACTACAAACCACATTCATATACTCGTAAAATGGCTAACTTAATCAATATATGTTATATGTGTTCTGATTTCTTTATTGACTGGCCGTTTCCTCAAATCTTTCCTACTCCTCAGGCCTCTCTATTCTCAGAGACACAGCAATATTGAAATGAGGCCAATTAAAACTGCTGCAATGGCCTCTAAGTGTTCAAGAAAAGGAAGAGTTGCACATCTCTCCATTTAAATAAGGAGCTAGAAATGATTAAGCTTAGTGTGAAATATATATCAAAAGCCAACACAGGCTGAAAGCCAAGTCTCTTGCGCCAAACAGCCAAGTTGTGAATGCAAAGAAAAAGTTATTAAAGGAGATTAAAAGTGCTACTTCAGTGAACACACAAATGACAAGAAAGCAAAACAACTTTATAGCTGATACTGAAGCAATTTTAGCAGCCTGTATAGAAGATCAGACCAGTCATAACATTCCCATAAACCAAAGCTTAATTCAGAGCAAAGCCCTAACTCTCTTCAATTCTAGGGAGGCAGAGAGAAGTGAGGAAGCTGCAGAAGAAATGTTCAATGAATGGCTTCAAAACTCTAAAAGAGAGGTTAACTCTCTTGGTTGGTGCTAATGCAGCTAGTGACTTTAAGCTGAAGCCAATGATCATTCTGAAATTCTAGGGTTCTTAAGAATTATACTATATCTACCCTGCTTGTGTTCTATAAATGGAACAACAGAGCTTGGGTGATAGCATATTTATTTACAGCATGGTTTACTGAATATATTAAACCCACTGTTGAGACCTATTGCTCAAATAGACAAAAAAATGATTCCTTTCAAAATATTACTACTCACTGACAATGCACCTGGTGACCCAAGAGCTCTGGTGGGTATGTACAAGATGATTAATATTTTCATGCCTGCTTATACAATATCCATTCTGAAGCCCATAGACCAAAGAGTCATTTCAACTTTTAAGACATATGAATAAGTACATTTTGTAAGGTTATCACTGCCATAGATAGTGGTTCCTCTGATGGATCTGGGTAAAGTAAATTGAAAACCTTCTCGAAGGGATTCACCATTCTAGATGCCATTAAACACGTGTGTGATTCATGGGCAAAGGTCAAAAGATCAGCATTAACAGGCACTTGGGTAAGGTTGATTCCAATCCTCATGGGTGATGTGGAGGGGGTTAAGACTTCAGAGAAGGAAATAAGGGCAGATGTGGTGGAAATAGCAAGAGAACTAGAACTAGATGTGGAGTCTGAGGCTGTGCCTGAATTGCTATGATCTCATGATAAAACTTGAGTGGATAGAGTTTCATCTTATGGATGAACAAAGAAAATGATTTCTTGAGACAGAATCCACTTCTGGTGAAGATGCTGTGAACGTTGTTGAAATAACAACAGAGGATTTAGAATATTACATACACCTAGTTGATAAAGCAGGAGGAGCAAGGTTTGAGAGAATTGACTCCAATTTTGAAAGCTCTACTTTGAGTAAAATGCTATCAACAGCATTGCATGCTACAGGGAAATTTTCCCTGAAAGGAAGAATTGATTAATGTGGCAAAGTTTACTTTGGCTTTATATTAAGAAATTGCCAGCCGGGCTCGGTGGCTCAGCCTGTAATCCCGCGCCTTTGAGAGGCTGAGGTGAGTGGATTGCCTGAGCCCGCGGGTTCGAGACCCACCTGGGCAAGCGAGACCTCATCTCTACAATAAATCAAAAACTAGCCGGGCGTGGTAGCGCGTGCCTGTAGTTCCAGCTACTTGGAAGGCTGAGGCGGAAGGATCGCCGGAGCCCAGCAGGTCGAGGCTGCGGTGGCCGGGAGCGGCCACTGCCCTCTAGTCTGGGCGACAGAGTGAGACTCCAACTCAAAAAAAAAAAAAAAAAAAAAAAAAGAAAACGGTATGGCCACTTTGGAAAACAATTTAGCATTCTCTCAAAATGTTAAACATAGAATCACCATATGACCCAGCAATTCCACTACTATTTATATACCCAAGAGACATGAAGACATATAGCCACACAAAAACCTTGTACATGAATGTTCATAGTGGCATTATTTATAATACTCAGAGTATTATATACCCAAATATCCATCAACTGATGAATGGATAAATAAAATGTACAATGGAATATTACTCAGACACAAAAAAATAAAGTAATGATACATGCTACAATATAAATGAACTTTGAAAATATAGTAAATGAAAAAAAGTCATAAAAGGCCACATACTGTATGAATCAATTGATATGAAATATACAGATTAGGTAAATCTATAGAAACAGGAAGTAAATTAAAAGGCTGCCTAGAGTTAGATGAGGTGGGGAGGAGGCAAGAATAGGATGGAATTTATGTATACAGAGTTTCTTTCTGAGGATGATGAAAATATTCTAAAATTAAATTGTAGTGATGGGTGCACAGCTAACAGTCAATAAACAATACACTTTAAATAGGTGAATGTTTGGTATATGAATTCCCTCAATAATTTGTTAAAAAGAAAAGAAATAGGTATAGGGGCCAAGGCCCATGGCCTCTTATAGGTCCATTGAATCACTGACATAAGGAAGACTGGATAGGAGAAAAGACATACAAATGTTTACTGTGTATGAGTAGACACAGGAATCTTCATAATGAAGACCCAAAGATCCAGGGGAAGTTGTCTGTTTTTATGATTGGGTTCAACAAAATATGGACAGTCATTGTAGAAATACGACTAGACAAAAAGGGTATGATCTAATGCTAATATACTGAGTGGGGAAACCAGCAAGGCCTATTTGTCCAGTCTTCTTGGCCTCTCTGAGCATACATTCCTTCCTTCTGAGCATGGGGCAGGATCCTGTCTAAACTGGAGATATCATGACCTACAGTCAAACAACATGTGTCATTTAATTTCTTTGTGACCAGTTTTTACACACAAAGGTGGAGGGTAAGTTAAAGTAATATGTTTAGGTTTTATGGCTGGCTTTAGGGAAAATGCATTGTTTTCTAAGCCCCAACATACATAATGATGGATCTAAAGAAAAATGATCTATATGTTAAAACATGAAAATGAAACTCTACCTCACACTATATATAACATTCAACTCCATATATTGATTAAGAATTTAAACATCAAAAACAAAACTTTCGAACTCTTAGTAAAAAATATAGGTGAATATATTTTACACATTCTTTTTTTTTTTTTTTTTTTTTGAGTTGGAGTCTCACTCTGTCGGCCACCGCAGCCTCGACCTGCTGGGCTCCGGTGATCCTTCCGCCTCAGCCTTCCAAGTAGCTGGAACTACAGGCGCGCACTACCACGTCTGGCTAATTTTTTTATTTATTGTGGAGATGAGGTCTTGCCAAGTTGCCCAGGCGGGTCTCGAACCCGCGGGCTCAGGCAATCCACTCACCTCAGCCTCCCAAGGCGCGGGATTACAACAGGCTGAGCCACCGAGCCTGGCTTACACATTCTTAAACAGACACAAAAATCACTGACTATAAAATTCAAGACTGACAAATTTGAATATATTAAAATTTAGAACATATGCTCATCGAAAAACCCTTAAAAAAACAAAAAGTCAAATTGTAAACCTGAAGATATTCACAATATACAAAACTGGCAAATGATTAGTACAACTAATAGAATTCTGTAAGAGGACAAACAACCAATAGAAAATGGGTAAAATAAATGAAAAGTTATTTCACCATATAGAAAACACACATGGCCAGCAGACATTTGAAGAAATATTAAGACCATTGGCGATCAGGGAGATTTAAATCAAGAAACACTTCATTGAAATACTATTTTAAACTCATTTGGCCAAAATTCTTAAATCTGACAATACCATATATTGGCAGGCACATGGATTCATAGGATCTCCTATACATGTCAATGAAAATGTAATTTGTAAGCCAGTTTGAACATTGACATACCATATAACTCAGCAATTCCATTCCTAAGTATGTACACAAGAGAAATATTCACACAGGTACAACAAGAGACACATATAATAATGCTGACAGCAGCACTATACAGAGAAAAAAGAAGAAACAATGCGAATGACCATTGGTGAGAAAATAATAAAGTGTGGTAGATTCACACAATGAAAGATAATGCAGCCATTCAAAAAATAAACTACACTTTTATACAACAATTTGGATGAATCTTAACAATTTAATTTTAATAAAAATTACCACAGTTAAATAAAGTACAGTATATACATTAGTTTAAAAAAAAAAAAACTTCTTTTAATATTCAAAACAAGAAATAAGGAAAAAGATTTTGAAATGTTGTCCCTTAAAATAAGGAAACAGCATTCCGCAAAGTGACAGGAAACTGGCTACAGGTTTGAAGGTGTTTTAGCAACAAGTGACAATCAAATTTGCGTATTGGACAGTGGTTTGGCTAAATTGTGGAGGACTAACTGAAGGTGAAGCAAACTTGAGACAGTGAGATCATTTAGGAAACTACTGATACGTAGTTAAATGTGAGGAAGGGAACCTGAACAACAACAATGGCAGTGAGAACAGACAGGAAAGAAACAGATCTCAAAGCTATTCAAGAGCTATAACCAATGGGCCTTGCTTCCTAACTAGATAGAGAAGGTGAAGAAAAGGGAAGAGTTGAGAATAACTCCCAAGTTTCAGATCTGGGTGACAAGAGGGCCCAGGGTCAATAACAAGCGTTCATTATTTGACATATTGAGTTTGAGGAGACAATGGAATATCAGTATTTATACAGTTTCCTCTCTCTATGTATAACTATAATAAAATCTAATGCCCTCTTCTTCAAGGCCAAACCTCGATCTTCTTTATAAAGCCCCTCCTGCTGTTCCAACAACCCAATCTAATCTCATCTCTCCCTCTTTGAACCGACGCAGAATTCTGCTTTCATTTATGACATTTATCTCACTCTAACCCAGGGTTTCCCAACCCTGGCACCACTGATATTTTGGACCAGGTAAGTCTTTGTTGGATGGCGCTTTTTCATTGTAGGCTGCTTAGCACCATCACTTCCCTCTACCCACTAGATGTCAGTAGCAATCCCCAAATCGTGACAATCAAAAATGTCTCCAGCCAGGCACCTTGGCATGTAGTCCCAGCTACTCAGCAGGCTGAGGCAAAAGGATCACTTGAGCCCAGGAGTAAGAGCCTATAAACAGTTACTGTATTCCAGCCCAAGCAACAAAGCCTGGCAGCATAGCAAAATCTCATCTCTTAAAAAAATGTCTCCAGATACTGCCAAATATCCCTGAAGGCAACCTCCACTCCCCTACCTCTCACCTCACCAGTGAGAACCACTGATCCAAGCTATATAATAAGAATGTGAGTTCTTATTTTATACTATCATGAAATCATAAATTTCTTGAAAGCAGCAATTTTACAACCATTATATAATATCAATGAAAAATTCATTTTTATATATTCATTAAGATAAAGGACACAGTTACCTATGTTCAACTTACTATTTCTAATTCACAAATATCCTTAAATGTAATTATTTCTCACTGACACAGACATCCCCAGCAAATTAGCCCAAAATGTTAAGGACTTGCATATTGCAATTATTTTTTTTGGAAGTGAAAAATATCTCGACTACACATATAGATTATCTTAGGAACACAAACATTAACAAAGCCATTTTTGAGTGAAATATTTTGAGTGACAAAAGACCCCTTAAGCTATCAAAAATTTAAAAAGATACAGAAGGTCACTATATAATGATAAAAGGTTCAATCCATCAACAAGAAATATCCATCCTAAACATATATGCACCCAACATAGGAGTGCCAACTTTCATAAAGCAGCTTCTAGGTAAACTTAAAAAAGATATTGACTCTAACACTATCAAAGCTGGGGACTACAATATCCCACTCACAACCCTAGACAGATCATCGAGACAAAAAACCAGCAAGGAAATTTGGAACCTCAATGTGACCCCTGACCAAATGGACTTAATTGATACCTATAGAACACTCCACCCAACAACCATGGAATGTACATTCTACTCATCACCCCATGGAACATACTCTAAGATCGACCACATTCTTGGCCATAAATCAAGCATAAGCAAATTTAATAAGATTGAAATTCTGCCATGCACCTTCTCAGACCACAGTGGAATAAAAATAAATATCAACACCAACAAAGTTCCCCCCAAACTCACAAAGACATGGACACTAAACAGCATGATGCTAAGCAACTCCTGGGTCAACGTGGAAATCAAAACAGAGATTCAAAGATATCTGGAAACAAATGAAAATGAAGAAACATCTTACCAAAACCTCTGGGATGCTATGAAATCAGTAATAAGAGGGGAATTCATATCTCTACAAACACACATGAAGAAAATGGAAAGATCACAAGTTAACAGCCTAACAAGACACCTAAGGAAGCTGAAAAAGCAAGACCACCAAAACCCTAACTTCAGCAGAAGAATTCAGATCACCAAAATAAAAACCCAAATCCGGGACATAGAAGACAAAAAGATTAAAAAAAAAAAAAATCAATGAAACCAAAAGCTGGTTCTTTGAAAAAATAAAAAAGATTGATGGTACCCTAGCTAGACTGACAAGAAAAAGAGAGAAAAAGCCCAATCAGAAACACAATAGATGAAGTCACAACTGACCCTGAAGAAATACAAAAGATTATCAGAGACTACTATGTACACTTGTATGGAAACAAACTTGAAAACCTAAAGGAAATGGAGGACTTTCTGACATTACACAACCTTCCCAGGTTGAAACAAGAAGAAACTGAGACACTAAATAGACCAATAACAATCCAGAAAATTGACTATGTCATAAGAAAACTACGTACAAATAAAAGCCCTGGACCAGATGACTTTCCAGCAGAATTCTACAAAACATAAAAGGAGGAACTGATACCAATCCTATTGCAAGTATTCCAGGAGATAGAGAAAGATGGAACTTCCCACAAATCATTTTACAAAGTTAACATCACATTGATACCCAAACCAGGTAAAGATCCAACAAAGAAAGAGAACTACAGGCCAATATCCTTGATGAACATACATGCTAAAATTCTCAACAAGATCCTAGCAAACCAGATTGAACAACACATATCAAAAACCATCCACCATGACCAAGTAGGCTTCATCTCTGGGATGCAAAGCTGTTTCAACATCCGTAAGACCATAAACATAATTAAATACATCAACAGACATAAAACAAAAACCACATGATTATATCATTAGATGCAGAAAAAGCTTTTGATAAAATCCAGCACCCCTTCTTGATAAAAACCCTCAAACATCTAGGCATAGATACCTCAAAATAGTAAGAGCCATCTACGAGAAACCCACAACCTGCATACTGATAAACAGACAGAAAATGGAACCATTTCCCCTGAAAACTGAAACAAAACAAGGAAGCCCACTCCCATCCCTCCTGTTCAACATAGTTTTGGAAGTCCTAGCCAGAGCAATCAGAGAAGAGAAGGCAATCAGGGATATCCAAATAGGAAAAGAGGAAGTCAAGTTATCTCTCTTTGCAGACGACATAATTCTATACCTCAAAAACCCAAGAGAATCTGTCAAAAACCTCCTCGCACTGAAAAAGGACTTTGGTAAAGTCTCAGGGTAAAATAAATTTGCAAAAGACAATCACATTTCTATACACCAATAATAAACAAACAGAAACCCAAATAAAAAGCACAATTCCATTCACAATAGCCAAAAAAAAAAAAAAGAAAGAAAGAAAGAAATACCTTGGCATCTTCCTAACCAGAGATGTGAAAGACCTTTACAATGAAAACTATAAAACACTGCTCAAAGAAATCAAAGATGACACAAACAAGTGGAAAAATATTCCATGCTCATGGATCAGAAGAATCAACATTGCTAAAATTTCCATTCTACCTAAGGCAATCTACAGATTTAATGCAATACCCATCAAATTACCAGCAACATTCTTCTCAGACCTAGAAACAACAACACAGGAATTCATATGGATACATAAATGATCAAGAATAGTCAAATCCTCAGCAAAAAAAAACAAAGCAGGAGGTATCACACTCCCAGTCATTAAGCTTTATTATAAAACTACAACAATCAAAACAGCCTGATATTGGTACAAGAACAGGCATATAGACCAATGGACTAGAACTGAGATTCCAGAAGCAAAACCTCAATTTCTAAACCAACTCATCTTCAACAAAGCCTCCATCACCAACCACTGGGGAAAGGAGAACCTATTCAGTAAATGGTGCTGGGAAAACTGGTTGACCACATGCAGATTATTGAAACAGGACGCATACCTATCCCCATACACAAAAATCAACTCTAAATGGATCAGAGACCTAAACATAAAACCTCAAACTATAAGAACCTTAGAAAATGCAGGAGACACTCTTATGGAAATTGGAACTGGCAACCAATTCCTGATCAAAACTCCAAGTGCCCATGCCATAAGCGATAAGATAGAC
>CAUYQG010099186.1:0-22122 GCA_963574415.1 Tarsius wallacei
TCTTTTTTTTTTTTTTTTTTTGAGTTGGAGTCTCACTCTGTCACCCAGACTGGAGTGCAGTGGCCGCTCCCGGCCACCGCAGCCTCAACCTGCTGGGCTCCAGCGATCCTTCCACCTCAGCCTTCCAAGTAGCTGGAACTACAGGCGCACCCTACCATGCCCGGCTAATTTTTTGATTTATTGTAGAGATGAGGTCTCGCTTGCCCAGGTGGGTCTCGAACCAGCTAAATTTCTAACTCAAGGGTTAGCTCTGTGACTTGTAAGTCACTGGAGGAGTTAGCTAACATTTGATAATTATTAAATAATTATCATTTCCTAATTATCATTTATAAAATTAAAATATGGGCTGTTATAAACATTATATGGTTACTACAAATTAAATAGTAAACAAGTTACTGTGCATTTAATACCATATTAGATCCTGGTATATAGCTTTAGTATGGAACAAAGATTAGCCAAAAATGAATAAATAGAAATAAGTTAAGTTAGTTGGGACCATAATTTGATGCCACTGAATAGATAAAATGTAGAGAACATTTGGCACGACACAGGTACTATAACAAAAGAACCAAAGGAAGTGAAAATAACATAATAAAATAAAATAAAATAAAAAAATAAAAAATAAAAAAAAAAAAGCCTTAGAGCGAGGTAGGGAGGGGGCTGAGAATACCTGGGCTTGAAAGGGGATGAGGGAAGGACCTCCTTCCTGGAAGCCCTGGATCCAGAGCTGGAGGCTGACTTTCTAAGACCTGGGAGGAAGAATCAATCTAGTAGTTTGGGTGTACTTTGGCGGAAAAAATCTTGTGTGTGTGTGTGTGTGTGTGTGTGTGTGTGTGTGTGTGTGTGTGCAGATGGGGTGTAGAGAATGGGAGAGTGGGCTTTCCAGAAGCTTTTGGGACAAATGTTCCGACTTTTCAAGAGTGTCGTGATTGCTGTTGACCATGAACAGACAAAAACAGGAGGGAATTTCTAGGGACTTGGGCAACATCTGGAAGAAATGAAGCCCTAAAACCAGATTGAGGCCTTGGGAACTACTAGTGCCCATGGTCTTGGGGCTGCCATTGTCCTAAACCCTTCTGTTGGGTAGGCAGGATAAATGTGAAGTGCCCTTGGTCTCCTTATTGGCCTGTTTGCCAGGTACCAGTCTCAGCAGCGGTGTCTCCCT
The DNA here is from genome assembly GCA_963574415.1 of Tarsius wallacei. Lineage (NCBI taxonomy): Eukaryota > Metazoa > Chordata > Mammalia > Primates > Tarsiidae > Tarsius > Tarsius wallacei. The sequence continues at coordinate 1,166 of CAUYQG010099186.1, forward strand.
TGCAGGTTCCTACTGACTATCCTGCAAACGTTAGGCTTACTGTGGAGTGCTTTAATACAAGAATGACTAGAAAGCTGTGCTCCTTTTAGCCTGTTTGTCAGGAAAAAGGGGGAGGTGACACCTCACTGGTCACCTCCTTCCTGGAGCTGCCAGGGGTGTCTGTCCGGCCCTGCACAGTACAGCGGACTACTGTAGCTAAAGCAGCTTATGTGCTCTCAGGCGCCTGGGGGACTGGGCAGTGACCTTTGGCGACAGAGGGGCTGGGCCCTGGGGTGGTTAGCAAAGCTTTGAGAGACACTGTGTCTTTGCCACAAGATGCCATAAGGGTTCCCAACGCAGAGGATTGGCGCATGTGGCTCCCGTGTGAGGGAGGACGAGCCTATTTTCCAGATGTCAACTGTGTAACTGGAGCTCCACTCACCCACATCAAGGCACAAGCACTTTGGGGACCAGATCAGATGGGGCATTTGAATAGGAAAGTGGTTACTGCCAGCAAGGAGCACTCATCGATTTTTAACTCCCCTTATCTAAATATGTCCAATTCAGTTTTACAACCAAAGGGTAATTAACATATATCCCCAGTTGCTCACTTTCTTTGTTTAAATTTATTTGCTTATAGAGTTGTGGGGTATAAGTTAGGATTTACTATATAAGTAGGTTGCATGCAGGTGAAGTTTGGGTTTCTAGGTGGCCCTCGCCATCCACCTCCCCATAGTGGATCAGGTACCCACTGTGTTGTCACTTGCTCCCCACCCTCCTACCTTCCCTCACCCCTAGCAGCGCTTAGCACTGCCAATCCCACCCTTGTGCTAATGTAACTAGTGACCAGAGCCCACTTATGAGTGAGAACACATGGTATTTGGTTCTTCGTTTCTATGATAGTTCACTTAGTATTACGGTCGCCACCTGCATCCAAATTGTTTCAAAGATCATGATTTTGTTCTTTATGGCCGTGAAATACTCCATCGTATATATGTACCACATTTTCTTTATCCAGTTCACTTTCGACAGTAGCAGGGTTGGTTCCATGTTTTTGCAATAGTGAATGGTGCAGCAATAAACATGTGTGTGCAGGTGTCTTTTTGGTGGAAGTGCAAACTAGTTCAACCTCTAAGAAAGCAATGTGGCAATTCCTAAAAGAACCGAAAATTGATCTTCCATGCAATTCAGCAACGCTTCTCTTAGGAATATACATGGAGGAACATAAATTACTCTACCAAAAAGATACCTGCTCATTCCCTTTCATTACTTATCTCTTGCTCCTTCTTTCCCAAGGCATCTTGGCCTTCAGATATTTTTTCTTTGACCAGCAGCCCACTGGGGCCACACTAGCATTGTGGAGCCCTCTGAGCGGCAGGAGGTTGGAATGGGAAGATGGAAGTGAAGGGAGAAAAGGGGAAAGAAACAATTTGGGAAAAGGAACTCTACAGCAAAATGTAAAATCAGAAGTATGTGCTAACTTTTGCAAAAATTGTGTGGTCAATACTTATGTGATTCCTATTTTCACCTAAAGAGGGAAAGGGGGCAGGGGAGGCATAAGGAAGTAGAAGGAAAAAGAGGAAAACAAATCATTCCTGGCTTAAAATTTGCAGCAGAGTTTTATTTCTTGGATTTTTTTTTCAAACAGCTGAGGTTCATGCCATTTTACTTTAGTTACAAAAATTTCCCTTTCCTCTTCTTCTTCTCCTCCTCTTCCTCCTCCTCCTACTTCTTCTTCTAGTGCATGTGTTTATGAGAGTGTGTGTACATCTGGAGAAAAGAATCTCCCTATTTGTCTTTCAGCTTTCTGAATGGATTCCTCATTTCCTCTGCATCACAAATCTTCTGAAAGGAATGCATAAACACTCCCAAACTCTTACACACACTGACATGCTGACTTCCCCCTGTCAGTAGTTGTCCACACATCTCTTTTTCCCTCAATAGTATGCAAGCACTGTCGATTTTTTCTGTAAAGCTCTATTTTTTTCTCCTCAGACAGTGTAAAAACCTGGTTCCCCCAGAGAATGTGAGGACACCACATATCTGCTACATTCACCAAATTTTCTCCAAGTGGTAAAAACCATTTGATATCTTCTCCATATGCCCTTAATGTTTTTTAAAGTGTGGAAGACCTCATACCCCAGATTTCTATGGATTTGATAGTCACCCAATTATATCCTGCCCACATCAAAATCAAAATTCTCTGTAATCTCTTCTCACCTCAATTTATGTCTGGGAAGTTGGAAATATTCTAAAATCCTCATTTAACATGAAATTTTGCAGCATCACCTTGCATTTATTACAGTCAGGGTGAGCAACACAAGTATCTTCCCAGCACTCAGGTTTTCCCCATGGCCAATGCAGCTGCATTCTGTGGTTTGCCATGCACATTACATTTACCACAGACAGAACTAGATACACTGTATCATCCAAGGACACCAAATTTTCCTTACATAACCAAAAGGCACCCTGCATTTCTCCTATACTTACCTTCCCCCATGTTCGCCAAATTGTGCCTGGATCATAAAACAGCCAGTATCTTCCCTTAACTCCACATGTTTTCTTTAAAAGAACTTAGATGGTCTGCTCCAGATCCAAAGAGCAACCAAGAGCCCTGGAGATGTTGTAAACCTTCCATTCATTTTGCTAGATCCAAACTTCGACTTCATATCCTCAACATAGCCCTGACGATAATGAACAGGCCCCCACAGGCCCACAACTCCTCCAAGGACTTTGAGAGCCCTGCAGCCTCCTCATAGAGCCAACAGAAGAATAGCTGCTATCCTCAGCAGCTGCACACAGATGCAAACTGAAATCGTTTATTAGGATTGTCTGAAGGGAGGGAGGAAGGAAGGAAAACTGAATTCCAGACCTGAGAATGCAGATATTTAGACAAGAAAAATGAGCTCCATACCTTTACAGCACAATAGCCTTGAAGGAAGCACCTTCACACAATCCTCCCAGTGCTCCTGGACACCCCAAAGTTCAATCTAGCTAGCCTAGGAGGCACCAAAAGCAAGACTCTTCCCATCTCCCATCCTCCCTCCTCACCTTGGCTTGCTGCTTCACCACTAACCTGGGGTAACTTGCAGTCCCCACTTCACTGGGTGTCAGCAAAGAGAAGGAAGAGTGCCCTCTGCCCTCTAAGAGTCCATGTTTCAATCCCTGGCTAACCCAACTAAGTGGTCCTCAACTATTTTGGCCTCTGGGACCGGTTTCATAGAAGACATTTTTCTCCACTTATGGAGGGGTGTGGTTTGGGGATGATTCAAGCACATAACATTTATTTGCACTTTATTTCTATTATTATTAGATTGTAATATATAATTAAATAATTATACTACTTACCATAAAAAAGAGGTGCAGATAAAAGTGTTGAATAAAATAATGAGCAGGCCACGTGCCGACTAAAGTAAGTGTCAAATTCTGACTTAAAGCCTGCCACCAGATGCAACTGTACAATTAAAGTACACCAACTCACTTGCTACTCACTGGTAGGGTTTTAATATGAGTCTGCAAGCAATTGATTTATTAAGGTGTATATGCAGTCAAACCTTATTGCTAATGTTAATCTGTATTTACATTTGCTTCCCAGTCTCAGTTCCACCTCAGATCATCAGGTACTAGATTCTCATAAAGAACATTCAACATAGATTTCTGCAGGGACAGTTCAAGTAGGGTTGTATGGTCCTATGAGAATCTAATGCCTCTGCTGATTTGACAGAAGGAAGAACTCAGGCTGTAATGCCAACTATGGAAAACGATTGTGAATACAAATGAAGGTTAGCTGGTTTACCTGTGGCTCACCTCATGCTGTGTGGCCTGGTTCCTAATAGGCCACAGGCCGGTTGGAGACCCCATTCCAACTGCCTCTGTGGTCTGTGGCTCCACTCCACTTTCTGCACCACTTCTATTCTTCAAATTTGCCTTCTCTGCCAAGAACTGCAGCAGCTGCACATAGAGTTATCTCAAGCAAGCCAATCAGAGCTGAGGTTAAATAAACACCTGTCTGGAGCAGAGAGACAGCTTGAAGTTCCTGGCCACCAATTTACAGGGTTATAGAGATGGAGAAAGGATTATACAGAGGGAGAGAGAAGGCTGTGCTCCAAACGATTTGTTGGGGACGGGGAAGTCAATATTAGACTTCAGGTTCTGTATCACCTCCTCCTCCACAGTGGCATTGGTGAAGGCTTTAAGCCAGCACACAGATTTTTAATCATTTTTTGTGCCAAAGTTCAGCTTCAAATCAAGTAAAAGTTTCTAGCTTCCTCCATATCCTCCTTCTGTCTGCCACCAGCTCTCCAAGGCATAGTTCTGTCTTAGTAAAAGAGAGATAAAGGGGGTGTTCTTGGTCCTCCCTAAAGGCACCTTTGGTGCCTAATCACTTGGAGATTGGAATCTAAAGGAAAATCTAGCTGTTACCATGATAAAAATAGTAACGTGAAAGATGTAAGTAAATACAGACTTTTCATAGTGATGGAAGCATTTTCTCATACAACATACATATGTATTCTTTGGGCTTTTACAAAACCAGAATGAATTTTCATTTTCAAATGGCAATTTTTCTTTTTGGACACAAACACACACAGAGAGTCTCTTGTTTGAGATGGAAATATTAAAGGCAGAGCCGGGTCTTCACTCCATGTTGTCAGACTTGGGTATTTCTGCAGTGCCTCAACAATAACTTCTCTGAAGTGAGACTATGGGTTTAGAAGGGTTTAGTTTCTCCAGGTATATTCCCAGTAGGGTGATTGTGGGGTTGTATGGAAGGAATCGCCAAACTGTTTTCCACAGAGGTATAGTTTACACTCCCACCAAGAGTGTAGGAGGTTTCCCTTTTCCCCGCATCCTCTCCAGCATCGGTTGTTTTGTGAGATATTGATGATAGCCATCCTGACTGGAGCTACGTTGTATCTTAGTATGGTTTTAATTTGTATTTATTTGATGACTAATGAGGCTGAGCATTTTTCCATGTATCTGTTCGCTGCTTGTATGTCTTCTTTTTGAAAAGTGTCTGTTCATATCTTTTGCCCACTTTTGTTTATTTTTTATATTTATTATTATTATTATCATTATTATTATTATTATTATTATTATTATTTTGAGTTGGAGTCTCACTCTGTCATCCAGACTGGAGTGCAGTGGCCGCTCCCGGCCACCGCAGCCTCGACCTGCTGGGCTCCGGAGATCCTTCCGCCTCAGCCTTCCAAGTAGCTGGAACTACAGGCGCGCGCTACCATGCCCGGCTAATTTTTTTTTTTTGATTTGTTGTAGAGATGAGTTCTTGCCAAGTTGCCTGGGCGGGTCTCAAACCCATGGGCTCAGGCAATCCACTCACCTCAGCCTCCCAAGGCGCGGGATTACAGGCTTAGCCACCGAGCCCGGCTTATATTTATTTTTATATTTATTTTTATTTGAGTTGGAGTGTCACTCTGTAGCCCAGGCTGGAGTGTAGTGACACACTCACAGCCACCACAGCCTCAACCTGCTGGGCTCAGGTGACCTTTCTGCCTCAGGCTTCCAAATAGCTAGAACTACAGGTGTGTGCTACCACGCCTGGATAATATATTTTTTTTAATTGTAGAGACGAGGTCTCGCCAAGTTGCCCAGGTTAGTTTCGAACCTCTGGGCTCAGGCAATCCTCTTGGCTCAGCCTCTAAAGTGCTGGGATTTCAGGTTTGAGCCACCACACTCGGCTGCCCACTTTTTAATAGGGCTGTTTGTTTTTTTCTTTTCAATACCTTTGAGTTCCTTGTAGATCCTAGATGTTAAGCCTTTGTCAGATATATGGTTGGCAAATATTTTTTCCCATTCTGTGGGCTGTCTCCCTGATCTCTTGATAGTTTCTTTTGCTTTGAAAAAGCTTCAGTTTGATGAGGGCCCACTTGTCTATCTCATTTCTTATTGCATGAGTTGCCAATTCCAATTAAGGGTGTCTCCTGCATTTTTTTATGATTCTTATAGTTTGAGGTTTTACATTTAGGCCTGTGATCCATTTAGAGTTTATTTTGTGTTTATGGTGATAGGTATGGGTCTTGTTTTAATCTTCTGCATCTGGTCAGCCAGTTTTCCCAGCACCATTTACTGAATAAGTTCTCTTCCCAGTGGTTGTTAGTGGAGGCTTTGTCAAAGATGAGTTGGTTGAGAAATTGATTTAAAGTCTGGAAGTGATGAGGATTGTTTTGGCTATTCGTGATCGTCTGTTTCTGTATGAATTTCTGCTTCTATCTTTTCTAATCTAATATGTCAATCATTTTGGCAATTATTACCATCTTAACAATATTGTGTCTTTCAATCCATGAACGTAGGATGTCTTTCATTTTATTTTCATCTTCTTTAATATTTTTCAACAATGATTCCTAGTTTCCAGAGTACAACTTTTGCCCTTTTGTTAAATGTATTTCTGTAGTTTTTTTTGTAAGATGAGTCTGTTAGTAAATTCTCTCAGTTTTTTTTCCTTTTCATATAAGAATGTCTTTATTTCATTTTCATCTTTTTATTCTATTTTATTATAGATGCAAGGGCATGTGTGTATGTTTGTTACATGAATATATTGTGTAGTGGTGGGAATTGAGATTCAGGTGGCCCATTCCCCAGATAGTGAATATAGTACCCAGCAGGTAATTTCTGAACCCTAATCCCCCTCCCCATCTACCACTTAATGGCGTTCACAGTATTTATTTACATCTCTGTGGCCATTTAGCTCCCACATATAAGTGAGAACATGTGGTGTACGGTTTTCTCTTTCTGAGTCAGTTTACTTAAGATAATGATTTCTACCTTCATCTATGTTGCTGCAAAGGATGTGATTTTATGTTTTTATGGCTGCATAATATTCCATTGTATATACCACATTTTTTTGACATTGAAGCATCAATTTTTTATTGTGATAAGAACACTTCACATAAAATCTACCCTCTTGACAAAATTTCAAGTGCACAATACAGTATTGTCAACTATATGTGCAATGTATACAGCAGATCTTTATAATTTTACCTCTTACATAATGAAACTTTATACTCAAACAGAAGCTTTCAATATCGCCCTCCCTCCAGCTTCTGACAATCATCATTCTACTTTCTGTTTCTATCGGTTTAACTATTTTAGATTCTTTGTATAAGTGGAATCATCAGTATTATCCTCCTGTGACTTATACCACATTTTCTTTATTCAGTCAATTGTTGGTGGGCACATAGGTGGATTCCATGATTTTGCTGTTGTAAGTAGTGCTTCAATGAACATATGAGTACAGGAATGTGTAAATCAATATATATATTGATTTATTTTCCTTTGAGTAGATCCCTAGAAGTGAGATTGCTGGGTAAAATGGCAGTTCAATTTTTAGTTCTTTGAGAAATCTCCATACTGTTTTCCATAGAGGGTGAACTAACTTACATTCGCAATCACAGGAAATGAATGTTCCCTTTTCTCCCCAACCGCGCCAACAACATTGTTCTTTGACTTTCCAGTAATAGCTATTCTTACTGGTGTGAAGCGATATCTCATTGTGGTTTTAATTTGTCTTTCTCTGGTGATTAGCAATGTTGAGCACTTTTTTCATATTTGTTGGCCACTTGTATGTTTTCTTTTGAGAAGAGTGTCTATTCATGTCCTTTGCCTACTTTTTGATGGAGTTTTTTTTTTTTCATGTTGAGCTGTTTAAATTCCTTGTAGAATGTGGATATTAGCCCTATGTGTAAGGTCTAGTTTTCAAATATTTCCTCCCACTCAGTAAGTTTTCTGTTCGCTCTCTTGATTATATATTTTGCTGTACAGAAACTTTTTAGTTTGAATAAGTCACATTTCTTTATTTTTGTTGCAATTGCTTTTGCAATCTTTGTCATAAATTCTTTGACTAAAACAATGTTCAGAATAGTATTTTGTAGGTTTTCTTCTAAGATTTTTATATTTTCAGGTCTTACATTTAGGTCTTTGATCCATCTTGAGTTAATTTTTGTATATGGTGAGAAGTAGGGGCCCAGTTTCATTCTCCTGCATATGGCTAGCCAATTCTCCTAGCACCATTTATTGAACAGAGTGTCCTTTCCCCATTGTTTATTTTTGTCAGCTTTGTCAAAGATCAGTTGAATATTTGTATGTGGTTTTATTTCTGGGTTCTCTGTTCTGTTCCATTGGTCAATCTGTCTATTCTTGCACCATTGTCATGCTGTTTTAGTTACTATATTTTTATAGTATAATTTGAGTCAGGCAATGTGATGCCTTTGCAATTGTTCTTTTTTCTTAGAATTGCTTTGGCTATTAAGGATCATTTTTAGTTCTACGTAAATTTTAAGATTGCTTTTTCTAGTTCTATGAAGAACAATGTCGGTATTTTCATCAGGATTGCATTGAAACTGCAGATTACTTTGGACAGTATGGTCATTTTAACAATACTGATACTTTTGATCCATGAATATGGGATGTTCTACCTTTTTTGTGTCATCTATAATTTTATTCCATCAGTGATTTATCGTTCTCTTCATAGAACCTTTTTAATTAAGTGTATTCCCAGGTATTGCGTGTGTGTGTGTGTGTGTGTGTGTGTGTGTGTGTGTCTAGTGTGCATGGAATTGAATTCTTGATTTGATTCTCAGTTTGAGTGTTGCTGTGTATGTCACTAAATTTTGTGCATTGATTTTGTATCCTGAGAACTTACTTAAGTCATTTTTGAAATCTATAAGCTTCTTTGAGAAGTCTTTAGGATTTTCTAGGTGTACAATCATGTTGTCTGTAAACAGGATAGTCTGACTTCCTTTCTGCCCATTTGGAGGTCTTTTATTTGTTTCTCTCATCAAATTGCTCTTTCTAGGACTACCGGTACTATGTTGAATTAGAGTAGTGAGAGTGAACATCCTTGTCTTGGTCCTATTCTGAAGGAGAATGTTTTTAACTTTTTCCAATTAAGTATGATATTGACTATGGGTTTGTTGTATATGGTTCTTATAATTTTGAGATCTGTTCCTTCAACGTGCACTTTGTTGAAGAATTTTGTCAAAAAGTGATAAAATGATACCAGTTTTTGTGGAATGCCTTTTCTACATCTGTTATGTGGTGCTATCTGCTCATGTGATGAATCATGTTTATTGATTTGTGGACACTGAACTATTCCTGCATCCCTGGAATAAAACACACTTGGTCATGATGGATAATTTTTTTTAATAATCTGTCAAATTTTGTTTGCCAGTATTTTGCAAATAATTTTTGAATGTATATTTTTCAGAAAAATAGACCTGCAGATTGTGTGTGTGTGTGTGTGTGTGTGTGTGTGTGTTTCCTTGTGTGATTTTGGTATCAATGTGATACTGGTTTCACAGAATGAGTTAGGGAGGAGTTCTCTCTCCTCAATTTTCTGGAATAGTTTCAGTAAAATTGGTATCAGCTTTTCTTTGTACATCTGATAAAATTTGGCTATGAATCCATCTGACCCTGGGCTTTGCTGCTGTTGTTGTTGCTGTGAGATTTTTTAAAAAATGCTGATTTATTTCATTGCTTGTTATTGTTTATTCAGGTTATCTCTTTATTCCTGGTTCAGTCTTGGGTGGTTGTATGTTTCCAGGAATTTACTCATTTCCTCTAGGCTTTCCAGTTTGTCGCCATAAAGGTATTTATAGCAGTCTCTGTTAATCTTTTTTTTTTATTTCTGTGGTATCTATTGTTATGTCACCTGTAATTTCTGATTAAATTTATTTGAGTCTTCTCTCTTTTTCTTGGCTGGTTTAGCTGGTGGGTTGTCAATCTCATTTGTCCTTTTAATGAATCAATTATGATTGATTCTTTGTATCATTTTTCTGCTCTCCACCTCATTTGGTTCAGCTCTGACCTTTGTTATTTCTTTTCTTCCACTAGCTTTAGGCTTAAATTGTTCTTGTTTTTCTAGTTCCATGAGTTGCAAGGCTAAGCTGTTAATTTCTGATCTCTCTATCTTTTTAATGTAGGCATTTAATGTTATAAACTTTCCTCTCAGAACTGATTTTGCTGTGACCCAGAGGTTTTAGTATGTTGTGTGATTAATTTCATTTATTTCACCAATTTTTTTAAATTTCTTTCTTAATTTCATTATTTACCCAAGGATCATTCAAGTGCAAGTTTCCAGTTTCCATGTAGTGGTGTAGATTTGGGAGCTCCTCTTATGGTTAATTTATAATTTTATTCTATTGTTATCCAAGAGGATAATTGGTATAATTTTGATGTTTTTGAATATACTGAAATTTGCTTTATGGACAAGCATCTACTCTATCTATTTTGGAGAATGTTCCATGTGGAGATGAAAAGAATGTATATTTTAGAGAGATTGGGTGGAAAGTTCTGTAGATACCCATTAGGTTCATTTGGTCTAGAGACCAGTTTACATTCAGTGTTTTTTTTTTGTGAATTGTGTGCTTTGAAGATCTGTCTAGTGATTTCAATGGGGTATTGAAGTCACCTTTATGTTATCTGTACTTATGTGATCATTTATAATAGCAAGAATCATCATTTCTTTCCCAAGTTTAGAAATTCTTTGAGCACCTCTCATACAGTCGATTTAGTGGTGACAAATTTTCTCAGTGTTTGTTTGTCAGGAAAGGATTTTACTACTTTTTCATTTATACATATTAGTTTAGCTTAATATAAAATTATTGGCTGACATTTATTTTTTAATTTAAGGTTGAAAACAGGCCTCTCTTCTCTTCTGGCTTGCAGAGTTGCTGCTGAGAAATCTACCGTTAGTCTAGTGTCATTTATATGTGATTCAGCTCTTCTCTTGCAGCTCTTAGGATATTTTCTTTCAGGTTGACTTCGGAGAATTTGACTATTATATCCTTGATGGAGCTCCTCTTGAGATTTATGTTGCAGATGTTCTTTAGGCTTCTTGCATCTGGATGTCTAGATCTCTCACTAAACCAGGAAACTTTTCTTGAATTTTTTCCTCAAATAAGTTTTCCACAATTTTTACTTTAGCTTCTTACTCTGGAATGCCTATGATTGGTAACTTTGGTCACTTTGCATAATCCCATATTTCTCTTAGACTTTGCTCATTCTTCGTACTTTAAAAAAAATGTCTGTCTGGATTAACTTAAAGAATCAGCTCTGATAGTCTTCCTTCTGCTTGGTCTAGCCTACTATTAAATCTTTTACTGGGTTTTGTATCTCCATCAATGAATTTTTAGATTCTGTTTGTTTGTTCTTAGTTTGGATTCAGGGGGTGTACACATGTATATTCACTACATGAACATATTGTGTAGTGATGGGAATTGATCCTCACAGATAGTGAACATTGACTCCACAGATAGTGAACATTGTTCTCATAGGTAGTTTATGAACACTAATCCCCCTCCCCTTCCCTCCTTATTGGTGTCCTCAGTGTCTGTTATTTCCATATCTATGAACTTTTAGCTCCCACATATGAGTGAGAACATGTGGCGCTTGGTTTTCTGTTTCTGAGTCAGTTCACATAAGATAACGATCTCAAACTCTATCCATGTTGCCACAAAGCACATGCTTTTATTTTATTTTTTGAATTGAGTATATTTATTCTCTTTTTAACTTTTAAATTTTTTATTTTAAAGATGTGGGGTACAATTCAGGGTTAAGTATACAAATGCTCGTTATGCAGGTACCCTTGTTGATGAGGTGTATCCCCCTTCCCTGGCAGTTTCCTTCAACTGCCAATCCCATTCTCCCTTCCCTGGCAGGCTCCCACTACTGCCAATCCCTTTCTTATAGAATTATGATCATTATTCAAGTTCCTCTTATGAGTGAGAACATATGGAACTCTCTTTTTTGATTCTGTGATAGATCACTGAGTATGATAGACTCTAAATTCATCCAAATTGCTGTGAAATCTATATGTTTGTCCTTCTTTATGGCTGCATAATACTCCATTGTGTATATATACCACATTTTTTTCAATCCAGTCCTGTTCTTGTGGGCAGGAAGGTTGGCTCCATGTTTTTGCTATTGTGAATAGTGCTGCAATAAACATGTGTGTGTGTGCAGGTATTTTTGTGTAGAATGATTTGAGTTCCTCAGGGTATATTCCCAATAGGGGAATTGCTGGGTCATATGGAAGGCCAATTTCTACCAGCAGTGTAGAATTGTACCTTTTTCTCTACATCCTCGCCAGCATCTGCTGCTGTTTGTTTTATTAATGATGGTCATTCTTACTGGGGTTAGGTGATCTCTCAGTGTGGTTTTGATTTGCATTTCTCTGATGATTAATGAGGCTGAGAACTTTTTCATGTGTCTATTGGTTGCCCGTATATCTTCTTTTGAGAAGTGTCTATTCGGCATCATCCTAACCAGAGAAGTGAAAGACCTTTACAATGAGAACTGCAAAACACTGCTCAAAGAAATCCAAGAAGACACAAACAAATGGAAAAATATTCCATGCTCATGTATAGGAAGAATCAACATTGTTAAAGTGTCCATCCTACCAAAGACAATCTACAGACTCAACCCAATACCCTTTAAATTTCCAACATCATTATTCTCAGACTGAAAATGACAATACAGAAATTCATATGGAAACATAAATGGCAACAAGTAGCCAAAAAAAACCCTTAGCAAAAGAAACAAAGCAGGAGGTATCACACGTCCAGAACTCAAACTTTACTACAAGGGTTACAATAATTAAAATAGCCTGGTATTGGTACAAGAACAGGCATATAAGCCAATGGAACAGGATAGAGATTCCGGAAGCAAAATCTCAATTTCTCAACCAACTCATTGACAAAGTCTCCAACATCAACTGGTGGGAAGAGGACAACTTATTCAGTAAATGGTGCTGGGAAAACTGGGTGATCACATGCAGAAGATGGAAACAGGACCCCTACCCATCACCATACAAAAAAAAATAACTCTAAATGGATCAAAGACCTAAACGTAAAACCTCAAACTATAAGAACCTTAGAAAATGCATGAGGCACCCTTATGGAAATTGGAACTGGCAACCAATTCCTGCTCGAAACCCCTAGTGCCCATGCTGTAAGAGATAAGATAGACAACTGGGACATCATCAAACTGAAAACCTTCTTCAAAGCAAAAGAAATCATCAAGAGAGTGAGGAGACAGCCCACAGAATGGGGAAAATTTTTTCCAATTGTATATCTGACAAAGACCTAACATCTAGGATATACAAGGAACTCACATGTGTCACAATGAAAACAACAAACAGTCCCATTAAAAAGTGGGCAAAATACATGATTTTATTCTTTTTAAATGGCTGCATAGTATTCCATGGTGTATATGTACCACATTTTCATTATCCACTGATCAGTTGATGGGCATTTACATTTATTCCACAGCTTTGAAACTGTGAATTGTGCTGCAATGAGCATGCACATGCAGGTGTCTTTTTAATATAATGACCTTTGTTCTTTAGGGTAGATACCTAGAAGTAGAATTGCTGGATCAAATGATAGATCTACTTTCAGTTATTTGAATAATTTCCATGCCGCTATCCATAGAAGTTTTACCAATTTACACTCCCACCAGAAGTTTATAGGTGTTTCCTTTTCTCAGTATCCATGCCAGCAGCATGATTTTTTAAATAATGGCTGATCTGATTAGTGTGAGTTGGTATCTCATTGTGGCTTTAATTTTCATTTCTCTGATTATGAATGATGTTGAGCATTTTTTCACATGTTTTTTGGCCATTTGTAAATCTTTTTTTGAGAGTTTTCTGTTCATGTAATTTGCCCAATTTGTAATGGTATTATTTGCTTTTTTCGGATTTGTTTTAGTTCTTTGTAGATTCTTTTGTCAGATGTATGATTTGAGACTATCTTCTCCCATTCTGTAGGTAGCCTATTTGCTCTTTTTATTATTTCTTTTGCTGCACAGAAGCTTTTTTTAGTTTAATTAAGCCCCACTTATTTAGAATTGTTTTAGTTGCATTTGTTTTTGGGGTTTAGTTATAAATTATTTGCCTTGCCCGATGTTCATAAGAGTGTTTCCTTGGTTTTCTTCTAGCATTTTTATGGTTTCAGATCTGACATTTAAGCCTGTAATCAAGCTTGAGTTATTTTGTAGTATGTGGGGAGAGGCAAGGAACTAGTTTCATTTTTCTGCAGGTAGCTTTTCAATTTTTCCAGCACCATTTGTTGAATATAGTGTCCTTTTGTCATTCTCTGTTTTTGTCTGCTTTGTCAGAGATCAGCTGGTTGTAGGTATTTGAATTTATTTATGGATTCTCTATTCTGTTCCATTGGTCCATGTGTCTGCTCTTGTACAAGTACCAAGTCGTTTTGGTTACTATAGCATTGTAATATAATTTGAAGTCAGGTAATGTAATACCTTCAGTTTTGCTCTTTTTGTTTAGGGTTTTTTTGACTATTCTGGCTCTTTTTTGGTTCCATATAGATTTTAGAATTGTTTTTGCTAATTCTGTGAAAAATGATGTTGGTATTTTGATAGAAATTGCATTAAATCTGTAGATAACTCTGTGTAATGTGGAATTTTAATAATATTGGTTCTTTCAATCCATGAGCATGTGATGTTTGTCCATTTGTTTGTGTTCTTTGCAATTTCTTTCATCAGAGTTTTGTAGTTTTCCTTGTAGAGAGTTGTCCATGGTCAAATGTATTCCGAAGTATCTTAACTTTTTGTCTGCTATTGCAAATTGAATTGAATCCAGATTTGATTTTCAGCTTAGCCACTACTGGTGTATAACAGTGCTATTGATTTGTATATGATTTTTTTATCCTGAAACTTTACCAAATTTATTTTTCAAGTCCAGGGGAGTTTTGGAGGAGTCTTTAGGGTTCTCTAAGTATAAGATCATATCATTCATAAGATCATACATGTAATTAAATACGTCAACATATGTAAAAACAAAAACCACGTGATTATGTCAGCAGACATGGAAAAGCTTTTGATAAAATCCAGCATCCCTTCTTGATAAAAAACCTCTAACGTCTAGGCATAGATGGAACATACCTCAAAATAGTAAGAGCCATCTATGATAAACCCACAGCCAGCATACTGCCAAACAGATAGAAATTGGAACCATTTCCCCTGAATAATACTGGAACAAGACAGGGATACCCACTCTCACTCCTCCTTTTCACCATAGTTTTGAAAGTCCTAGCTAGAGCAACCAGACAAGAGAAGGAGATCAGGGGTACCAAATAGGAAAAGAGGAAGACAAGTTATCACTCTTTGCAGATTACATGATTTTATACTTTGAAAATCCAAGAGAATCTCTCAAAAACCTCCTTGCACTGATAAAAGACCTTGGCAAAGTCTCAGGGTATAAAGTAAGTGTGGAAAAGACAGTCGCATTTCTACACACCAACAATAAGCTAAGAGAAACCCAAATAAAAGCACAATCTCATTCACAATAGTTACCAAAAAATAAATAAAATGAAATACCTTGGCATCTTCATAACCAGAGATGTGAAAGATCTTTACAGTGAAAACTACAAAACACTGCTCAAAGAAGTCAAAGATGACACAAACAAATGGAAAAATATTCCATGCTCATGGATTGGAAGAATCAACATTGTTAAGATGTCCATCCTACCCAAGACAATCTACAGATTTAATGCATTAACCATTAAATTACCAGCAACATTCTTTTCAGACCTGGAAACGACAATACAGGAATTCATATGGAAACATAAACAACTACAAAAAGCCAAAACAATTGTCAGCAAAAAATAAAAGCAAACAAACAAAGCAGGAAGTATCACACTACCAGACTTTAAACATTATTATAAAGCTGCAATAATCAAAACAGCCTGGTATTACTACAAGAACAGGCATATAGAACAATGAAAAAGGATAGAGATTCCAGAAGCAAAACTTCAATTTCTCAACCAACTCATCTTCGACAAAAACTCAACTCCTGGGGAGAGGAGAACCTATTCAGTAAATGGTGCTGGGCAAACTGACTGACCACATGCAGAAGATTAAAACAAGATCCCTACCTATTACTACACAAAAATCAACTCAAAATGGATAAAAGAGCTAAATGTAAACCCTCAAACTATAAGAACCTTAGAAAACGCAGAAGACACCCTTATGGAAATTGGAACTGGCAATCAATTTCTGATCAAAACCCCAACTGCACAAGTCATAAGAGATAAGGTAGGCAAGTGGGACCTCATCAAACTGACATGAATCTGCAAAGCCAAAGAAACCATCAAGAGAGCAGGGAGACAGCCCACAGACTGGGAAAAAATATTTGCCTACTCTATGTCTAACAAAGGCCTAACGTCTAGGATCTACAAAGAACTCAAACATGCTGAAAAGAAAAAAAACAAACAGCCCCATTACGAAGTGGACAAAAGATATGAATAGACACTTCTCAAAAGAAGACATAGAAGCAGCCAACATACACATGAAGAAATACTCAGCCTCACTGGTCATCAAAGAAATGTAAATTAAAACACACTGAGATACCACCTAACTCCAGTCAGGAAAGCTATCATCAATAACTCAAAAAAACAACAGATGCTGGAGAGAAAGCAGGGAAAAAGGAACACTTCCACACTGTTGGTGGGAGTGTAAATGAATACATCCTCTGTGGAAAACAGTGTGGCAATTCCTAAAAGATCTAAAAACTGACCTTCCATATGACCCCACAATCTCCCTACTGGGAATATACCCAAAGGAACTCAGATCACTCTATGAAAAAGATATCTGCGCATGCATGATTATTGCAGCATTGTTCATAATAGCAAAATCACAGAACCAACTGTGCTGCCCATTGAAAGAGGACTTAATTTAAAAAATGTGGTACATATACACGATGGAATATTACACAACCATAAACAAGGACAAAATTATGAACTTCACAGCAACTTGGATGGACTTAGAGTCTATAATACTGAGTGATCTTTCACAGAAACAAAGCTGAGTATCACATGTTCTCACTCATAAGTGAACCTTGAACAATTATCATAATACTATAAAAAAGGATTGGCAGTAGCGAGAAACTGCTGGGGACGATGATGGGGGTAGGTGGGATTGGCAGTAGTTGGAATCTGCTGGGAGAGGAGGGACACACTCCATTAACAAGGGTACCTGCATAATGAACATTCACATACCTAACTCTGAATTGTACCCCACATCTCTAAAATGAAATTTAAAATGTAATTCTTATCGTCATCATACAGAAACAATTTGATTTATTTTCCAATTCAGATACCCTTTATTTCTTGTTGTTTTTGTTGCTGTTGTTTGTTTGTCTGTTTGATTGCTCTGGCTAGGACTTCCTGCTCTATGGTGAATAGTAGCAGTGAAACTGGACATTCTTGCCTTGTTCCAGTTATTGCCTTGTTCCAGTTTAACTTTTCTCCATTCTGGATGACATTGGCTGTGGGTTTATCATACATAACTATTATTACTTTGGGGAATGTTTCCTTTATGCCCATTTTGTTGACGTTTTTTGTTTTTTAATCATGAAAGGATGCTGAATTTTATCAAATACTTTATCTGCATCTATTGAAATGATCATATGATTTTTGTTTTTAATTCTGTTTACATAGCGGATCACCTTAATTGATGTGCATATGTTGAATCACCTTTGCATCCCTGGGATAAAACCCACTTGCTCATGGTGTAGTATTTGTGTTGTTGAACTTGGTGTGCTAATATTTCGCTGAGGATTTTTGTGTCTATGTTCATAAGGGATACTGGTCTGTAGTTTTCTTTTTTGCTGTGTCTTTTTCTGACTTTGGTATCAGAGTGATACTGGCTTTGTAGAATGAGTTAAAGAGGATTCCTTCTTCTTAAATCTTGTGAAATAGCCTCAGTAAAATTGGAACCAATTTCTTCTTTGACAGTCTGGTAGAATTCAGCTGTGAGTCCATCAGGTCCTGGACTTTGTTGTTGTTGTTTTGTGTTTTTGAGAGACTTTAAATACTGTTTCAATCTTGCAACTCATTATTGGTCTGTTCAAGGTTTTCATTTTTCCCTGATTCAAGTCTGTGGGATTGTATGTTTCCAAAAATGTATCAATTCCCTGTAAATTGTCTAGTTTGTTTGCATTGAGGTATTCATAATAGTCTCACATGATCTTTTGAATATCTGTCGTATCAGTTGTAATGTCTTCTTTTTCATTTCTAATTCATCTAATTTGTGTTTCTCTCTTTGTTTTTTTAAAATAATTTAGTTAGTGGCTTATCAATATTGTTTACTTTTCAAATAACCCATTTTTTGTTTCGTTGATCCTTTTTATTTCTTTAAAATTTCAGTTTCATTTAGCTCTGTTCTGATCTTAATACTTCTTTTCTTCTGCTTGCTTTGGGTTTAGTTCATTATTTTTTAGTTCCTTAAAGTATGATGTTAAGCTGTCAGTATTTGACCTTCTAATCTTATTAATGTAGACCTTGAGCATTATTGATTTTTTTTTCCTCTGAGCACATCTTTGACTGAGGTTTTGATAAATTGTTTCATTGTTGTCATTTGTTTCAAATTTTTTAAATTTCCATTTTGATTTTATTGTTGTCCCAATATTCATTTAGAAGCGAATTGTTTAAGGTCCATGCTATTGTTTTGTTTCATGAATTCTTCTTAGAGTTAATTTCTAGGTTTATTCCACTGTGGTTTGAGAAAGTGCTTGATATAATTTGGATTTTTTTGAAATTATTGAGACTGATTTGTGGCCTATCATATGGTCTATCTTAGCAGTGATGCTCTCTAAATACTTCCGGATTGCAAAACTGACATTGGCCATGGAACCCACTGTTCATGAAAGACCATAGAACAGCAATTCTCTTTGCTCAGGGTGCATGTTTTATAGTGTGGGAATGGAAGCCACTTGCTAGGTTATTGTCATTTAGGCTGCTATTCTGTGTGTTCCTTAGTGTTCCTTGGGCCTCTTGCTTCAACTGTCTGGAGGAACACTGCAGGCTGGCACACCTCAGCAGTGACACACATAGACAGTTTCTGGGTCACAGACTCACCCTTAAGGCCAGTCTCTCTCCTCAGGAGGCAAATGTGGGTTTGACTTGTCCCCCATCACTCCCAGCCTACATCTGTGATGATCCCAGATCTGGCTTTAAACCCAAAGTGAGGGAGATATTTCCATGCTCCTCACCCTGCTCTGGTGGCGGGTGGGACCTTTCCCACTCTAGAGCGAGGAGTCTAGTCTCTAGGTGGAAAGCAAACTACTTGCAGCAGTCATTGTTGCCAAGACACCAGTCCCAGCTCAAAAAATGGTGTCTTTCTCACAGACCAGAATTTGGGAGAACACTGATGAATTTACTGAATGTCATTCTCATTAACTCTGGGATTCCCCTGAGACAGCTCTGGGTCTCAGGAGAAATTAGGTGTTCTCTCAAGGCCTGGGTTAAACAGATCCCTCATTGAAATGTATGCCTCAGAGGGGAGTTTTCAATTATATCTCATGTTCTGAGGTCACACTCACTTTTTTCTGCAGAGCGCCATTATGGAGGCTGTTTGCCCATTTTCTCCTCTCTGAGATCTGGGGTGTCATTTGCAACTCTGAAGAATTTCATTTTTTTTCTTGAATTGGAATTGACTGTGCTGGTCTTTCCACACTATTTCACAGTATTCAGATGAGAGAGGCACATTAAAGACTTGTAACTCGCTACCTTAAAAACAAACAAAACAACAAACAGGTATAGTCCTTTTATGATCAGCTTGTTGATAGTTTTAATTATAAATGAACGTTAAATTTTATCAGATGCTTTTTTTTTTACATCAATTGAGATGACCATAAGGATTTTGTTCTTTATTCTGTTGATGTGATATATCTCATTTATTGATTTGCATAAGTTAAACCATCGTTGCATCTCTGGAACACATTTAACTTGACCATAGCATATTGCCTTTTTTATGTGGTGTTGGATTCAGTTTGCTAGTATTTTTTTGAAAATTTTTACATCTGTGTTTATCAAAGATACTGACTTGTAGGTTTTTTCCCCATTTTTGTCTGGTTTGGGCATCAGGATAATGCTGGTCTTGCAGAATGAATTAGAAAAAAATTCTCTTCTTCAATTTCTTGCAACAGTTTAAGCAGAATTGTCAGCTCTTCTCTGAAAGGGTGGTAGAATTAGGCATGAAAGCCATCCAGTCATAGACTTTTATTGTTGGGAGACTTTTTATTACTGGATCTATTCAATTATTAATCATAAGTCTGTTCATGTTTTCTATTTCCGCCTAATTCAGGATTCAGCCCCTTTAAGGTGTATGGTCCAGAAATTTATCTATTTCTTCAAGATTTTTCAGTTTGTTATTGTATCATTGACCATTGTATTCTCTAATGATCTTTTGTATTTCTGTGTTGTCAGTTTTCATTTTCATTTCATTTTCCTTTTTTTAATGACTTTTTTATATTCAATATTTTTTATTATGATATTGTGGGGTACAGTTAAGGGTTAGGTATACAAATATGCTTTGTTCAGGCACCCTTGTTGATAAGAGGTGTCTCCCCATCCCCAAACAGATATTTACTACCATTAATCCCATCATCCCACCTCTCCTCCCACCATAGTTTCCCACCACTGTCAGTCATTTTCTTATGGTAATACGTTGGATGATCAAGGTCTACTATATGAGTGAGAATATGTGATATTCAGTTCTTTGTTTCTTCGAAGGTCACTCAGTATTATAGACTCTAGTTCCATCCAGGTTGCTGCGAAATTCATGATTTCGTTCTTTTTTATGGCTGCATAGTATTCCATTGTGTATATGTACCACATTTTTTAATCCAGTCCTCTTTTGATGGACAGCATGGTTGCTTCCAGGTTCTTGCTATTGTGAACAATGCTGCGATAAACATACGTGCGCAGTTATCTTTTTTATAGAGTGATTTGAGTTCTTCAGGGTATATTCCCAGTAGGGGGATCGCGGGGTCATATGGGAGGCTGATATTTAGAGCTTTTAGGAGTCGCCACACTGCTTTCCACAGAGGTTGCACTAGTTTACACCCCCACCAACAGTGTAGAAGAGTTCCCTTTTCGCCACACCATCTCCAGTAACTGTTATTTTTTGTTATTGATAATTGCCATTCTGACTGGAGTTAGGTG
>CAUYQG010099188.1:0-40886 GCA_963574415.1 Tarsius wallacei
GGCTGAGGTGAGTGGATTGTCTGAGCCCGCGGGTTCGAGACCTGCCTGGGCAACTTGGCGAGACCTCATCTCTACAATAAATCAAAAAATTAGCCGGGCGCGGTAGTGCACGCCTGTAGTTCCAGCTACTTGGAAGACTGAGGTGGAAGGATCACCGGAGCCCAGCAGGTCTAGGCTGTGGTGGCCGGGAGTGTGCCACTGCACTCCAGTCTTGGCGACAGGGTGAGACTCCAACTCAAAATAATAATAATAATAATAATAATACATAAAATAAAGCTCACATATATAAACAGAAATAAAACTGGCTTATAGTGGAAGAAAAACAAGGACCTCTCCCACAAGATATATGTAACCCTACCACATCTTCCAAATTGCCAGAATAGGTAATTAGCCCAAAGTTTACTCGCAGCTGTAGCCATTAAAGCTGTGGGGTCCATTTATTTTAATAAAGGGAAGCATTTTCGAACAGGATGTTGACACACATACACACTGAAGGCACATAATTTGAGCTACCGAAACTTTAAACTAATTAAAGTTTTAGTTGTTGGAATGCACCCTCCTAACTTTGCAAGATTATTGCACTTAGATAACGTGTGTGGTTGCAGTCAAATAAAATTTAGAAAAGTTCATCTGAAGCATTAATTGGTGTACATAATTATCATTCTGCTACGTAGTAATTAGGTCTCAGTGGTAAGCAATCCATGTAGATTATTATAATAATTAGCACAGCTAAGTTACACTTTCCTTTTCCCCCTTTAGGCTTAATTTATTCTTAACATCTGTAAAAGTGTCCCTATCTATTGTGTTTCCCATACCATGGAGTTATTAATGCCAACCACACATACACAAATTCACAGGCAGCAAGAGACAAAAATCCCGTGCACCCTGGCCTGAGGTCCACTTCACACTCCTGCCTCTGTTTTGTTCCTAGGCAGTACTCCCTATCCTCTCTTCCTCTTCCCTTTCTCTTCTCCCCCTCCTTCAGGGGAAAATTCAAGTTGGATATACCTGAATAATAATTATTTAATCAATATTATTATTATTTAGATTACTTATTTATTTAAATAATACCATTTAGGGTTCTTATTTTAGAAAAATAATACAAAATTCAGGAGACAAAATATTTGAATTATACAGCTTCATAACACAGTTCCACAGACTGCCTCTTGGCTCCACAGATTTCAGACTTCTCCTCCATTACCCATACTCACTCATCCAGTGTCAGCTCAGCCACTACAGGCTGACATGACCCAACCCATCATGATATGACCTCTAACACTATGCTGTCAGGTTAACACATCAGGTGGGAGATAGGAAGACCCAAGGAAGCCATTCCAATGCAAGGATGGATAACAATTATTTCACTGCACACAGAAGTAACTGTAAACACATGGATGCAGTAAGTACCCTACATACAAACTTTCAAGTTACAAACTTTAACAATGCACACATGCTTTTTTATGTATTATTTCTCTCCACCAGGTGTCAGTATAACCCGTTAAATACATACAGTACTATATAGTCAATTGTATTACTTGGGTACCTAGGCTAATTTCATTGGACTTACATCAAATGGACTTATGAACACACTCTCCAAACCAAACTAATTCATATGTTGGGCACCTCCTGTATATACCTTTCTACTATGCCCCCTTAGGCAGATCCCAAAAAATGCCTGTAGTCACTCTAACTCTCCAACACAGAAGCGTGACGGAAGCAAGTTATGATAGTGAAAGTTAGTGGACTTAACCAGTTGTGGCTAACGTCTTATTTTTGCAAATGTTACCAAACATATGGCCATATGAACACATCACTGGGGCTCCTCTAGGGTCTTGGAAGGAGCTCAGGCATGTGAGAGGTCCTGACTTTTTTTTTTTTTTTTGAGTTGGAGTCTCACTCTGTCGCCCAGACTGGAGTGCAGTGGCCGCTCCCAGCCACCGAAGCCTCGACCTGCTGGGCTCCAGCGATCCTTCCACCTCAGCTTTCCAAGTAGCTGGAATTACAGGCATGCGCTACCACACCCGGCTAATTTTTGATATATTGTAGAGACGAGGTCTCGCCAAGTTCCCCGGGCGGGTTTCGAACCCGCGGGCTCAGGCAATCCACTCACCTCGGCCTCCCAAAGTGCTGGGACTACAGGCTGAGCCACCGAGCCCAGCGGTCCTGACGTTCAAGCTTCATCAGCTTCTTGGTAAACACACCTCTGCCCTCCTCCCATGCATCCTCTCCAGCCCCCAAGTTACTGGGTTCAACAAGGACATGAGGTTCAAGGCGCTGAGCATTATATCTTGGGGCAGGGTGGACAGACGAGCAAGGGAAACAGAAAGAGCAAAGTCACACAGATCCCTCTGCCTGCAAGTCTCGGGGCAAAGAAGGGGGAGGGAGTGGTTAGAGTTCTGAGGAAAATCAGGATTTTGAACTCAAGCAAGTGGCTTCAGGGCATTGAATAACAATTAGCTAAGTGCTTTCCTTGTATCACTGCATCTCATCCTCACTAGCACCCTAAGGAGAAGGGAGAAAGAGAAGGAAGAAGGAGAAAGACAGGGGAAAGAAGGAGGAGGAAGAAGAAGAGGAGGAGGCGGAAAAGAAGAAAAAGGAGAAGAAGAAGGAGGAGCAGGAGGAAGAGGAGAAGGAGGAGAAGGGAGGGGGAGGGGAAGGAGGAGGAGGGGAGGAGGACGAGGAGGAGGAGGAGGGGGAGTAGAAAACACGGAGGAGGAGAGAAAGAAGGAAGGAGGAGGAAGAAGAAGACGAGGTGAAAAAGGAGAAGAATGAGGAAAAAAGGAAAAGAGGAAGAAGAAGGAACAGGGA
This sequence comes from Tarsius wallacei, assembly GCA_963574415.1. Taxonomy (NCBI): domain Eukaryota; kingdom Metazoa; phylum Chordata; class Mammalia; order Primates; family Tarsiidae; genus Tarsius; species Tarsius wallacei. The sequence goes on from CAUYQG010099188.1 coordinate 2,809, forward strand.
AAAATAGAAGGAGGAAGAGAGGAAAAGGAGAAGAATGAGGAGGAGTAGAAAGATCAAATAAAAGAATAAAAAGGAAGGAGAAGAAAAAGAATAAAGAACAAAGGCAAGGTGAGGGTGGAGAAAAAGAAAAGGAAAAAGGAGGAGTTTCTTCTGTGTACCACTCTTTCTTAGGAAGCAGCAGTGTTCACCTTTGGTGTCATAATAAAACCGAAAGCTTTCTTTTCAGACCATGCATTCATTCTCTTAAATTAGAAAGAGCGACAATTCTTTTGGCTCAGTTCTGAAAAATGCTTATCATGATCTCACTATTTAAAAAGAAGAAAGAGAAAAACGATATCCCAAGAGATTGCTGTCACTTTAAGCACATGCCTAGTAACCCAACCATTCGGTGGCTGTCCAGTTTTCCAGGGTCATGTGAGACTTAAGTTGGATGCCAAGCTCCATGTCATAGTCAATCTTCAACATTTTCACACAATCCCAACACTTCCCAATAATTGTTGAATTTTTCTTTATGTTTTCTTGTCTTACTCTTAACTGACACTCGTCATTTTCTTCCAAGGAAAACATAAGAGAATACTTGAAAATATCACTTAATCTGTGCTGCACATGTTAAGACTGTTTAGAAATTTTGAAATATTATAATTCATAAATGGATGCTTTGAAGTAGCATGTAGAGCCTTAGCGGGTTAAATGCTTTAGGAGGAATGTCTTTAATCAGTATCAGAAGCAGAGTCCATCCTGGAAACTCCATTGGTTCATAAATTTGTAGACTCAGACTTTCTTATTGTCAGGGCCTCTGGAAGTCACTCAATGAATCTCCAAGTCACTGAGTAAGACCATACCTAGTCCAGGATTCCAGACTAACTGCCTAATCCATACTACTGGTGAAGACATCCAGAAAACATCTCACCACCTATCTCAGTAACATTCCAATGTGTTATAACGCTCACTTTTAGGAAATCCTTTGTTATTTCCAAAGATACTGCTATTGCACCATTACCTTTGTGAAAATAATGAGATCAACATCTTTCTATAATCTCAATTTTTTAAAAAAAATACAGAATTAAGGAACATTCTCCTCTTCTGCAAATTGACTTGCCTATACTTTGTTTCCGGTCCTTTAACAGCCTTGTTGAACCTGTATATAAACAAAGCCCTCTCTAGGCCCCTCAGCTGTGGACAGAACAACAACACATCTCCCTCTACAAAAGGTTGGTCGGTGCACTTCTAAGGCAACAGACAATCCCAACCTGAAGCCAAAACATAGGACCACCCTCAGAAGAAGAACAAGTGTTTCAGTGAACTCAAAAGACAGTCAGGAAACTAGGAGAGCTGGGACTCTGTGTGAGGGGGGAGAAGAGAGAGCGGGCTGGCCTTGGTTGACGGGCTATGTTCGGTCTCTGCTTCCTCAGTATCTCCTTCCTCTTTCTCACCTCACCCCTAAGTCTCCCACCTCTGCCCATCTCCCTGTCTTGGACACATACATACCCTACACTTAACTGACAACTGGCAAACATTTTTGCTGATTTTAATCTTGAACCATCTTTGAAACCATATAAAATGAGTCTCGAGGCATGAACTGTAAAAGGGAAAGACTCTCAGCCAGAACGCAGGACACTTGGCTTGTTTCCTGGACTTGCACCAACGGCAGGCTCCGTGACCATTTTCAAACTGTTTCACTTCTTTGAACCAACTTCATTGATTAACTGATTAGAGGGATAGATGGCTCTTTCTGGCTTCAAACATTCCCTGATTTCATTTTTGGAGGAATTTCAAGTACTGGTAGAGAGAGAAGAAAGAGTCAAGATGGTTTGGATTCATCAAATTAAATTGTAGAGATGCCATCCCAACTCCACCCGCTTTGTACAAGGCTGCCTTTGAATGTGCGGCCTTCTTGCAAAATGGAAGACACTTGACAAGAAGTTTCCATGCTGAAACCCAAACCAGACCAAACTTAGAATGCCCCAGAAGGTGGCACCGTTTACCGAGATGATAAAGGATAGAAGTTGAGTCGAAAGAAGAGTGGATGAAGGGGAGTCAGAGAGGCTGCCCCCAACCACAGCCCTTCCCATCTTCAACCCTGTGGTATCTGCACCCCTCATCCGGAGAACTAGAGGGCCTCTGGCCACAGATGGCTTTAGAGGCTTGTCACGATTACACATTATGAGCCTGTTCTTCGTGTTCTCACTTCCCTTTCTTGCTAATCTTCCCCACTTCCATCAGGGTGAGATCACACCATCTCCTTTTCCCACCTTCTCGCCTGCATACTCCTGGTTTCCTGGCAGGTTGATGCCCAGCTCTTTCACTAGGTCTGCCCATCCTGGATCGTCTTTTTTTTTTGTGAACCCTATGGACTATATCTCAAAGTTCCCCAAGCCAGTGATACAAAGACAGGATAAAGTCAGAAATAACGCACATCCTTACTAGTCCACAGTGAGTAGAGTTTGGGACGAGTGTGGCCTGCTAGCAAAGGGACAGGAAGAAGGGCTCCCTAACGCTCCTGAGAGGAGAGTGAACGGTGCAACTTTTCTGGAAAGCATTGTAATAGTACAGATGAAGAGCCTTTAAGATGTTTTGATCCTATGACCTATCTTTCCTTCTTGTATCCAAAAGAAATAAGAAGAGCTTTGAGCAAAGCATGAGTGAAAAAGCATTCCAGATAGAGAAAAAACAGCTGTTATCAGTTCTGGTGTCTGCGGCTCTAAGAAACAGAAAACAACAACAAAATGGCTTTAAAAATAAGCACATATCCAAAGAAATATGGAAGTACAATGGCCTGGAATATAAAAATAGAAAGGGTTCATAGATTTAACAGCTTAAAAATGTGATTGGAACAGGCACGGTGGTTCACCCCTGTAAACCCAATACTTTAGGAGGCCGAGGAGGGAGGATCACTTGAGGCCAGGAGCTCAAGACAAGCCTGGGAATCTTAGCAAGGCCTTGTCTCTGCAAAAAAATTAAAAATTAGACAGACATATTGGCATGTGCCTGTAATCCTAGCCACTCAGGAGACCGAGGCAGAAGGATTACTTGAGACTAGGAGTTCAAGGCTGCAGTGAGCTCTGTTTACACCATTGCACTCTCACCTGGGTGATAGAGCAAGGCCCTGTCTCAAAAAACAAAAAAAGAAAAAAATTAACAACTGTGATCTGACATACAGGTTCTTTCTATTTCTCTGCTCTTCCTTCTCAACATTGGTTTAATGCCAAGTTTGGCTCCCCAGTGGCCAGCAGCACCAAGCAGCACTTAACAGTAGTCTTGTGGATATTCGAAAGAGATGGAGAAAGCCTTTGGTTTTCTGAGTTAGTTTATTTAGGGTGATGATCTCCAATTCCATCTATATTGTTGCAAAGGACATTATTTCATTTTTTTCTATAACTGTATGGTATTCCATAGTGTATACGTATCACATAGCTCTTTCTTAAAAGCAAGAGAGAACTTCTCCCGGAAGACTTTAGCAAACCTCTCATCGGCCAGAATTGTGTCACACGCCCATTCTGAAATCAGTCACTGGCTGGAAGGCAGGGAGAGGGAAAGTTATCCTAAACCAATATTCTCACTCTCCCCACTGAATTCCCCAAGAGTGTTGCTTCAATTCTTTGGGGAGAGGTGCAAGGTTTGGGAGTCACTCACCATGTCCACCCCAAGAGCAAAGGGATAATAGTACAGTTGGTTAGGGAAACAGGGAGGAGTTCAATCCTTCTGTGCCATAAGTTGACTTGAACACAAAGCGATTTGAAAATTCAAACAAGAGTTTTTTCCAAGCCTAAGCCTTTGGGTACTTAAAATCTCGTCTTCCTACATAAAAAATAAAGGCTGTTTTTTTCTTTTTAATTTTTATTTTAGAATTGGGGGTATACATGTATGTTTGTTACATGGACAAATGGCACACTGATGGGGACTGGGTCTTAGGTGGCCCACTCCATAGACAGTGAACATTGCATCCAATAGGCAATTTCTGGACCCTAACCTTCCTTCTTGCCTCCCCGCTTATTGGTGTCCCCAGTGTCTGTTATTTCCATCTTTGTGGCCATTTTGCTCCTGCATGTAAGTGAGAACATATGATCATATGGTATTTGATTTTCTGTTTCCGAGTCAGTTCACTTAGGATATTGATTTCCAGCTCTATCTATGTCATTGCAAAGGACATGACTTCATTCATTTTTGTGGCTGTGTAGTATTCCATCATGCATATATGCCACAATTTCTTTATTCAGTCAATCTTTGGTGGGCACTTAAGTTGGTTCCGTGATTTTGCTACTGCGAATAGTGCTGGAGTGACAACATGAGTGCAGCAGTCTTTCTTATAAAATGATTTCCTTTTTTCCTTTGGGTAGATCCCTAGTAGTGGGATTGCTGGATTGAATGGTAATTCAACTTTCAATTCTTTGAGAAATCTCCATACTGTTGTCCATGAAGGGGAAACTAGTTTACAATCTTACCAACAATCAATGAATGTTCCCTTTTTTCCACAACCACACCAACATCTGTTGTTATTTCGCTTTTTAACAATAAAAGCTGATTTTTAAAAACTAAAGAATAAAGAGTATAAGGTAATGTGTCATATAATAGAAGTAATGCATGCTTTAAAATTTCACAGAGAAAAGAAACAATGTCACACAAAGCCACTGGAGAACCCCTCACAGCGGTGGAAGAACTTGAATTGAAGTGTTTGATTGAAGGATCAGAAAAATCTGCCAGTAACTTTCCTCTGACTCTGACCATTGAGACAGTTGAACTAAAACAACTTTGAAGCATGGTCTAGGGAAAATATTCAGAGGAAATGAAGCCGTGAAGTCTTTCTTTTGGAGATACTATGATTTTGGACAATTCTAGAATACAACAATTTTTGGTTGCTGCATACTACTAAGCAATTTTCCACTGTTGAACATTTCCAACATTTAAAAAAAAATTTCTACACAAAATCACAGCCCACCCTACTGTTCTTTGCTAGATAAACAAAATATTTATTCTCGATTATGTTGCTCTCCTTAATTGCATGCAATTTTAAAATGAGCTGTTACTAGCAGTCCTTTTCTCCTATTTATTGGCAATGTATTTAGGTCAATCCTATCTCCAATTAGAGGAACTTGAAAAAAGAAAATCCTACAGCGAAATGCCATATTTTTACTTTAAGTATGTAATTGTACTTTACGTAAGGGTGACAACTTGGCAAAAAGGGAACTGGACCCTCTCTTTGAAAAGTTCATCATGTGGGTCCGTGTCAGTTTACTGGCTGGAAATCTCAGAGTTTCAAGATTGTGGAGACACACTCAAGAGGGATAATATACCTTGCATTGAAGGAAGTGGGTGTTCTTTTCTCTTTTCCCATTTCTGATTCTCTTAAAGCTTCCCAGAGATTTCCGGGGACTACTGGCAGCAAGAATGTGGGTGAGCTCCTAGCAGGTGCCCAGACACCTCCTCCTTTCCACCTAGATCAAGTGGAGTACTAAGACTTAGGGAAGGGCGTAGAGTTTGAGATAAGTAGCTCCTATATCTGCCAGCTTTCTCTGACCAGAAAGCTCTTCCCTGCTCCTGTATGTCACCTTCCTATTTGTAAAGCATGAAGAAAGCTGAAAATTCCTCTCCATGTTTTGTCGAAAGAAGACAAGTTTCAAGAAAACTCTTGCAGCATTCCCACAATCCCTCAGTCATGGCAGCACTATCCTGAAGGGGCAGTAAGTGCTGTTTCTATTCTCTCCGTGCCTGGGGAGATGATCTTTTTTACAAGACGTATCCTGCTTCTGTGAGCCCAATCTTGTGGCTCTCAAACCCACCTCTGATCTGTATAAAATGACCAAGTGGGCCAGAGCTGCCCAATTCTCCCAGAACCGTCCTCGAGTGCCCGGTATTATCTTGAAGAAAGTGAGAAGGAAAAAAAAAATCACCTTTCAAAAAGCAAGCTGACTGCTGGAGAAAGAAGGGGAAGGACATGGATGGCTGCTGACTCTGGACTCAGATCTCTTTGGATGAATCATTGCCTATGACTTCCAAGACAGGAATCTGATTTTACTGATCATCCAGTAGAAGCTTTTCTTTCTGCCTCTCAACATCTGAAATCCAACAAACAAATATGTGTCAGGAACAAATTGGTCATCTTCCAGAGGCACTGGATGTATATATCGAGTAACTAGAAAACACTGCGTAATCCACGCACACACTGTCTTGTCACACAACACTCCCACACAACAAAAGTGAAATTGCTGTCCGATGAATGTAAATTCGTGGGTGTTTCCAGCAGTTGGGAGTCCTGCCAGGTAAAGTGCTATGAAGAGAGGTGAACCCCAAGGGCTTCCCCCTGCCTGTGCTGCGATCCTTATTTGGTGAAGCTTCTGCCTGTGCCCGGCCTCGGGGCCAGCCCAACCAGTACGGGACCATGGCGCGGGTTGGGGGGGCGGGGGGAGGCGGGTGCTGACGTCCCAACCCGAAGAGATGAATGGAATTCCAGGCAGCTGGAGTCATGCTGGCTTGGGACAGTGGCTTGAGCCCAGACTTCAGTGACAGAAGCACTGGGCAGCAGCGCTCATGGCAATGTGTGCACCCACAGAAATGCAACCCACACCTCGGCTTCAGGAGCTGAAAAATGAAAAGAACGTTTAGAGAGGAAAGGGGGAAATAAAATAATAGGCAGAGGGTAATTTATGACTCTGTGGATCTGTTCCGTAAATAGTTTAAGACTCTGGAGTCAGATGGTTCTGCAAATCCTCCAACCAGGAGTCACGTTAAGAAGCACGAGTGGGCACAAAAACTGTTTTTCAAGACACAATTTCAATTTTGGCTTGAGGAAACTGGATACGAGTAAGCTTCCTTAAAATCCCCGACTAGAAAGAAGCCGTCGGCCCGGGTCCCCAGATAGAATACGCATACCACCCCCACGCGGCCAGCCCTGGGAGCGCCGGAGCAGCTGCGAGAAGCTCCTTTCGCGGGGACTCGGGCGCCCGCTCCAGGAAAGTGCGCCCCGACGGGCAGGGGCAGGCGAGCTCGGTGCACCGCCCTGGCGGAGCAGCGCGACACCACAGTCGCCTCCCTGGGGGTGGGGGGTGGGGGTCAGGCGGAGGGCAGGCGAGCGCAGGAGTGTGGCGGACGGAGGACACGTGGTCCTCCACCCCACCCGGATGGATGGACGAGGGTCAGCAGGTACCCAAAAGGCAGCGTCTTAAACAAATGGTTCTCTCGTGGTCCCATTTACCCCGTCGGGCCCGTTTAATCTTTTTACAAAACGGGGTCGTGTCCCAAAGTGTCCACCCCTCAGCCATCGCCCAGGCATTCCGGGAGACTGGCTCGCCTGAAAGCCCCCACCCCACCCCCTCGAGGGTCTCAGGCGGTCGCCAAAGCCCGGTCGCCGCTTGGGATGCTCACATTGGACGCCTCGAGCCCGCATGGCTCAAGAGCCGAAGTTCGGAGCCGAAGTGCGCCCGGGCTGCGTGGGCGGGCACCTATTTTTCTGAGAAGTTGCAGGGCTCCTGTGCCCCGACCCCGGCCCCCCTTCACTTTCTAGCTGGAAAGTTGCGCGCCAGGCAGCGGGGGGCGGAGAGAGGAACCCAGACTGGCCCCCCTCCCGCTTCCTGCCCGGCCGCCGCCCATTGGCCGGAGGAAGCCCCAGGAATGTGAGCGCCCCTTTAAAAGCGTGCGGCTCCTCCGCCTCGCCAGCCACTTCGCAGAGCCGGCCTGCGAGCTCAGGTTTCCCGCAAGCTTCCCGGGGCTGCCTCCGACTCCTGCCGCCGACTTCCCGGGCGCACGGGTCGCCCCGCACCTCTCCCGGACTCGGCGCCCGTCGCTGCGCCCTCCTCGCCGCTCCCGGCCGCTGCGCTCCGTTCCGCACAGGTGAGTCGTCCCCGGAGGCCGCCAGAGCCCCGTGCTGCCCTGGCGGTCCACCTGAAGTACCGAGGACCCCGGATCCCAGGCTCTCCCCTTCGCCTGCCCCAGCCTGTCCCTCTGGGGATCTCTTTTCATGGGACCGAGGCTCCAGAGCTATCCTCTCCAGCCTTGGGATTCACAAACCAGCCAACTCTTCAGGACACCCCAGGATTTCCTTATTCTCTACGTCCTCCCTAGACTTTTGTATCAGTACTCCAGGGAAGTCTCTACTTACCGGTGCCCTCCCTACTCCCCCAGACTACATCTCCTGATCTTGTTGTTCGCCCTGGACTTCCTAAGGAAAAGCCCCCAAATTGTTGATCTTATGCCTCCCTACTTTAAAACCACGGTCTCCTCCTTCCACACACACACCTTACCCCCCCCCCCCTTTCGTGATACCCTCTGGGAAGTAAATTCTGTTGTCTCTCATTTCAGCAAACGTGGGCCAAAGAGCGACGGCCAGGGCCCTGGCTTCATGCCCAGCCCTCAGTTTTTGCCCACCCTCCCTGCTTAGCTGGTCTCTGACCCTAAGCTCTTTCTCCTTCTACTACAGGCTCCCTGCTGGGCACAAACAGCTCCACCATGGGGCTGCCCTGGGGACTGGGTGTCTTGTTCCTGCTGCATGTGTGTGGCACCAACCGCATTCCAGGTGAGTCTGTGTGGTACCTGTAGCAGGAGGAGGGAAGAGGAGGGAGGCACTGGTTACCCCAGGTGTGCCCCACGCACTCCTCTCCCAGCTGCTTTTCCCCTGAGCCTGACTGGACTTCTCATCATGGTGTTTATTCAGCTTTATCATTGCTAGCCAGGAGTTTGCACCCTGTCCCTTTAGCCCTACCCTTCAAGCTAAGCTACCTACTGCTGGCCCAGCCTGGAAAGCTCACCGTGTGCCTTCTTCTATCTAACAGAGGCTGGGGGAGACAACAGCGTGTTTGACATCTTTGAACTCACCGGGGCTGCCCGCAAGGGCTCTGGGCGCCGACTGGTGAAGGGCCCTGACCCTTCTAGCCCAGCTTTCCGCATCGAGGATGCCAACCTGATCCCCCCTGTGCCCGATGACAAGTTCCAAGACCTAGTGGATGCTGTGCGGGTGGATAAAGGTTTCCTCCTCCTGGCCTCTCTGAGGCAGATGAAGAAGACCCGGGGCACACTGCTCGCCCTGGAGCGGAAAGACCACTCTGGCCAGATCTTCAGCGTGGTCTCCAATGGCAAGGCGGGCACCCTGGACCTCAGCCTGACCGTGCAGGGGAAGCAACATGTGGTGTCAGTGGAGGAAGCTCTCCTGGCGACCGGCCAGTGGAAGAGCATCACCCTGTTCGTGCAGGAAGACAGGGCCCAGCTATACATCGACTGTGAGAAGATGGAGAATGCTGAGCTGGATGTCCCCATCCAAAGCATCTTCACCAGGGACCTGGCCAACATCGCCCGACTCCGCGTCGCAAAGGGAGGTGTCAATGACAATTTCCAGGTGAGGCTTCATCTCTGAGCCCTGCTCCATGGGGTCATCAGCTAGCCAGGTGACCTGCTTCCAGAAGTACTGTCTGTGGAGACCAAATCAGCAGTCCTCAAATGTTAGGGAGCCTGAGAATCACCTGGGGGCCTTGTTAAAGCTCATACTGCTGCACCCCAGCTCAGAGCTTGGGATTCAGGAGGTCAGGAGTGGGGCCCCAAAACTGCAGCTTTAACAAGTACTAGGTGCTGCCGATGCTGCTGGTCTGGGAATCCCACTTTGGAAACCATGCAAGGAAGCAAGAAATGGTTTTCTAATAACAGTCAGCCTGTTCAAGACTTAGACGCTTCTCAGGCTCTTGAGAAAATCACTTATTTCAAATGCTTCCACGAATTTTAATATTGTTTAAAATGGATACTTGGTATGGGCAGAATCAATACCACTTTGCTGTTGGATTCTTCATGGGATGCAGCTAGTCTCAAATAAAAGGTTAAAATAGTGGTTGTTTGTTGCTGGTGCCGCTTCTTCCTTGCCTTAACTTCTAGATCTTTCCAACCATGGCTTTGAACTCCCACATTTAACTCTTTGCCACTGAAAAGTGTCATTCTATCCTCCAGGCTTAGTGTCAGATTCCATTTCCTGTATACCCAAGTAGGATGATACTGAATTCTTGGATAAAATACTACAGACTTGGCAGAAGACACAATTAAGATTTTGAAGTTTGGCAATTTATGCTGGTGTGTTTTGACACAGTGATCTTAAAACAGAGCTCTTTTAGGCTTTTGGAACATCTGTTGAGTGCTCTAATGGCATAGAGAGACAGTCTCCCCTTCCTCACCCCACACCTCCTCCCTCAACACTCTACAAGTAATATGTGTCCTCTGTCCACAGGGGGTGCTGCAGAATGTAAGGTTTGTCTTTGGAACCACACCAGAAGACATCCTCAGGAACAAAGGCTGCTCCAGCTGTGAGTACCCGTCTGTTTTTAGGGCATTTAGGGAAATCGGGAAATTCCACCAAAAACAAGCGGAAAAATGTAAGCAATAGTGGTTGCACATAGATTACCCCAAGTAACAGTGTTGGGGGGTGTATAAAAGTGACCTCCAAGGGTATTCCACACACACATACATCCCCTCCACCCACATCCTTCGCCCAAATGAAATGCCTTTTACAGCTAAGATCGTGAGAAGCTGGCTGGTGAGAGCATCTGTTTGAAGCTCCTCGATCCCTTTTTTTTGTTTTGTTTCTTGGCAGCTACCAATGTCCTTCTCACCCTTGACAACAACGTGGTGAATGGTTCCAGCCCTGCCATCCGCACTAACTACATTGGCCATAAGACGAAGGACCTGCAGGCCATCTGCGGCATCTCCTGTGACGAGCTGTCCAACATGGTCTTGGAACTCAGGGGCCTGCGCACCATCGTGACCACGCTGCAGGACAGCATCCGCAAAGTGGTCAGTGGCCTCCGCTCCTAGCCCGTTAGCATGAGCTCTTGAAGGTTCATGGTCCTAAAATGACTGAAAATGAGGTTGGACACTAATGATAGTTCTCCCCATTCTAGACTGAAGAGAACAAAGAGCTGGCCAATGAGCTGAGGCGGCCGCCCCTCTGCTATCACAATGGAGTTCAGTACAGGAACAATGAGGAATGGACCGTTGACAGCTGCACCGAGTGTCGCTGTCAGGTAAGGGATCTTCACATGCTAAAATAAGAATTGATGGTGTAGGTTTGAAGCCACATCTCTGGGGAAATACCCAAGTGGTAACAGGTTCCTTTATGTTCCACGGCCTGATGCCAAAGTGGTTTTTCCTTTAAGATGCAATGATGACATCTATAAATTATTACAATCTCAGGTGCTTTATCAAAGTATTAATTATACACTAGACTTAGTATCTAAGAGAACAGATCTATTAAGACATTGAATAATTTTTTAGTTCAAAGCCTACATGTTGAATTGTCAGGTAAATAAAACCTGGTTAGAACATCCTTTTTTCCCTGCAACCCTGATTTATATTCAGTATGGCATGGAGGTTCTTTTAATACAGTACCAACTGTTGTTCAAACCACTTAGCCTGATGTTTTTAGGATGCCACTGTCTGTTTAGCTCAGATGGCACTGCCAGCTGCATGTGTTTCTTGCTAGCATCCCCCACACCAGCAGTAGGTGAGCTTGGGGGTTTACCTTGTTCATCGAGCAAAGTCAAGTTTAAATACAAACCACGGGTTACTGGATTTGAGAGCCAACTTTAACAAATTAACATGTTTATCTAATATATAACATAAAGCCAGAGCCACAGATGAGAAAAAAATAATGCTTATAGATCTTTTTTCCCTCCTAAGGATAAATAAATTTAAACGTCATGGGTGAATTTTGTGAGTTCGATATTAGACATAGGTTTGACTTGTGATGCTTGTTGATTCGCTTTGTATAAATTCTTTGTGCTATAACTTCCAGCCTTGATGGAGTACCAATTAAAAATAACTCTCCAAGGAACAGAACCACAAGTAACTAGCACTAGAACTGTCTCTGATAGTGGTGGCTGCACCTATGATATCTGTTAAAATTATTCTATGAGAGCATTTACAGCTCTGACCACGTTTTAACTTGTACTGGAAATGTGACAGTACATAAACTTCTGTTTGCAGTGTGCCCAGTAACCGATTCCTCCCTCACTCTCTTGCCCTGCAGAACTCCGTCACCATCTGCAAAAAGGTGTCCTGCCCCATCATGCCCTGCTCCAATGCCACAGTTCCTGATGGAGAATGCTGCCCACGTTGTTGGCGTAAGTTCCTAAAATGACATAGTCATTCTTCTGTGACTAGGTCAGGTCTACATGCATCCTAGACAGCTAAGCACAACACTGGAATTCACCCCTATCTCCATCATGTGCTGTAATTCTGTTTCTTGCTGTAGCTGCTGGTTAACTGACAGCTTGTCTGCTGTATAGAGCCAAAAATTCCATTATGACTACATCTTAATTACCCATCTGTATTATGGGATAGGCAATAATGATCTTGGTGTGGGATTCTGATTGTAGGCTTTGTGGAAAGGAATGAATATGTAGAAGCAAATAGCCCTAAGTTGACTGCTTTTGCAATTTGATCTTAGCGGCACAGAGTTAAGAAAAATCTGCTCACCAGAGAAATTGATAGGCTTATGGTATGAACATTTCACTGAATTGGAGCTGGAAGATCTGCCTACTCTATCAGCAGGGATAGCCCTAAGAGAAAAACAGCAATCTGAGTTTCAGAGCGCTAAAAGAAATAAGGCACTATATTGTTCCATGCCACCCTATCCCTGGTTTTTGTTGCCAGTATAAATTAATCACTTAGCTGAGACAATATTTAACATAGTAGGTACAAGTCATAAAAGTGATTCAGTACAACTAAGAAAACAGGAGAGCACTTGCCCTTCACACACACACACACACACACACACACACAAACACATCCTTGTCACAGCTCAGAATATCCAGTTCCATCCAGGGATCTTGTTAGTGACAAGATCATTATACACTGTAATGACCATTTGTATAATCTATTTCTGTTTAGCATTTATTTGAAATGCAGGTTAAAAAGGACAAAGCTAGGTAGAGGTAGCAGAGTTCTAAACTTGAATCAAGGATTGCCAAGAAAACTTCCAGCAAGTGACAAAAGAAAACAAATTCTCTGTCTTCCGTCTGATACTGCTAGATACTGCTAGATATGATTGTAGTCATGGTGCCTGGGCAGATGGTAAACAAACACATTCTCCTTTTGTGAAAATGTGTGCAGTGAAGGCCTCAAATGCTTGGGTGAGAGGGAACAACAAATTGACTAACCTCATGGCCAAGTTGGAACCACAGCCCACAGCAGCTAAGCTGCCTTCAAGCTCATCTGTCAAACACATGGTCTGTGGCTCCCCTGACTGTCAGAAATGACTCCTATAAGCTTCCTAAAACTCTAGCATTCTTGGAAGGCAGAGACTGGAAAGGCCATCCCAGATATCTTAAGCCAGTAAAGGGAGACTCTTTTGAAATGCTGAGAGAGGAGAAAGGAGGGACAATGAATAGGGAAGCATGCACTGTGAGAAGGTTCAGCTGCACTGACCCAGACAAGCATCTGGTTACTCCAGTGCTGTATGCACAGTGACTTAGGATAAACCCTCGGCTGTTGACCTAAGAAATATATTGCTTTTCATCCTGCATAACTGAAAAGTTACACCTCTTGAAAGTTCTGGAGAACTCATGGTGACTACAGTTAATAATACCCTATTGTATGCTTGAAATTTGCCAAGAGAGTAGCTCTTACATCACCACAAAAAGGAACCGTAAGGCGCTGAATATGTTAACTAGTTTGACAGTGGCACTCACTTCACAATATATATGCATACTAAAACATCACATTGCGCACCTTAAATATACGTATATACATTTTAAGAGGTGTTATTTATGTATTACTTTTCTGAAGGTGAATTAAATTACAGTAGCAATGTGCAGTATGACATTTGCTCAGCCATGCCTCCATTGTTTTCTTTGACTGCCCTGCCTATCTCATGGTATCATTAGCATTTATTTGATTTAACGCCATCGTTTGAGCAAACTTCATACTTAAAATGTGTATGCTTTTTGAGGGGGAATCCCCTGTAAATTATACTTATTTGTCAATTATAACTCCATAAAGCTAAGAAAAAAAAATATAGATATATATAGCTTTTCACCCTCTGTCAAGTGGAGGGCCCTGAACAGAGCCATCTGAAGAATAGTTTGTCTTCATAATCATATATTAAATGAGCCTCTGTTTCCCCGGCAGCTAGCGACTCTGCGGATGATGGCTGGTCTCCATGGTCTGAGTGGACTTCCTGCTCCGTGACTTGTGGCAATGGAATTCAGCAGCGCGGCCGCTCCTGTGACAGCCTCAACAACCGATGCGAGGGCTCCTCGGTCCAGACGCGGACCTGCCATATTCAGGAGTGTGACAAGAGATGTAAGCATTCTGGCTGCTTAGAAAGGGGGAGAGCCAGTCTGTCTTTATTGTCATCACCAAAAGCAGGTCCACAGCCTGGAGGTTAAAGACACAGATTCTAGAATTACTGGATTCTAGAATTGGATTCCCAATTCCACCATTTACCTGCATACCCTTGAGCACAGCTTCCCTTCTCTGAGGCTCTTTCCTCACCTGCAACTTGGGGATAATAGTACTTGATGATGAGGTTATTGTGAGCATTTTATTTAGATAATGCATATAAAGCAGTTAGCATCGAGCTTGGCTAATGGCAGGTAAATGTTAGGATATTAACTATAATGTTAAAATGTTATCAGCCATCCACAAAGACAGTTAGCCATTGTCTGTTCTCTGGTAGAAAACGTTCCATGTTGACATTTGGACATGTGGCCTGGAGCCAATTTCTCCTACCCACTGGGTTTAGTTGCCAGTGACCATTTCATGGAATTATTTCTCTGTGCTTCTGAGGAGGGCTTCTATTTGGCCGGCTCTAAGCCAAACCCACTTGTGACCATCGGCTTTGTACTTCAGTTAAACAGGATGGCGGCTGGAGCCACTGGTCCCCGTGGTCATCATGTTCTGTGACATGTGGTGATGGTGTGATCACAAGAATCCGGCTCTGCAACTCTCCCAGCCCCCAGATGAACGGAAAACCATGCGAAGGCGAAGCCCGGGAGACCAAAGCCTGCAGGAAGGATGCCTGCCCCAGTAAGTATGAGCCCCACTACAGGGCTGAGCGTGGGCAGCGGCTCTGCCCAGCTGGCTGCCTGGCATCTGCAGCCTCCAGTTCAGTGGGTCATGGCGGGGGGGAAGGTAACTTACTAGAGAAACAAACAAAAGCATAGTCCTGCATGCTCAGCAGCTTCTCTTAATGAAAAGCAGAAAGAAAACCATTTCAAACTCGCCCTTCTCCCGAACATTCTTTCCACGTGTCAGGGTAGTGGAGGTTTCTTGAGCAGGCTTAGAGATTCTTCTGTGACAGGTAAGGCATTTAAAAATTGACCTTAACTGTTGCATGTGGTTCATTTTCCTACAGTCAATGGAGGCTGGGGACCCTGGTCACCGTGGGACATCTGTTCTGTCACCTGTGGAGGAGGGGTGCAGAAACGTAGCCGGCTCTGCAACAACCCCACACCCCAGTTCGGAGGCAAGGACTGCATTGGTGATGTGACAGAAAACCAGATATGCAACAAGCAGGACTGCCCGATTGGTAAGCCATGCAGCCCAGGACAGTATCACCCTAGGAGCTAGCTTTCTGTTTTACCAAATGCCGCAGTCAGCAATCAAGGGGAGCTCCAGCTTTGAATGGTCCTGAGTGGCTTCATTAACCTAAAATGCAGGCAGACAACATAAGTCTAACAAGTAAAACAAACAGTATAATACCTTACGCCATATTGTGTCATAAGTGCCCAGCTGGCAGCAACAGCAGCTTAGACCAACACTGACTGACTCTGCCTGTCTCTCTTACCTTGTCTCAGATGGATGCCTGTCCAATCCCTGCTTTGCCGGTGCCAAGTGTACTAGCTACCCTGATGGCAGCTGGAAATGTGGTGCTTGTCCTCCCGGTTACAGTGGAAATGGCGTCCAATGCAAAGATGTTGATGAGGTGAGGGGTGGATGACTCAGAGCTACTAGCTCTAGGAAAGAGCTAACCTGTCCTAGTCACTTCCTTATGGCACTGTTTTCTAAACATGATATGCACGCTCTTATTTCCCTCATAGTGCAAAGAAGTGCCTGATGCCTGCTTCAACCACAATGGAGAACACAGGTGTAAGAACACCGACCCTGGCTACAACTGTCTGCCCTGCCCCCCGCGTTTCACCGGTTCACAGCCTTTTGGCCAGGGCGTTGAACATGCCACAGCCAACAAACAGGTACAGTAGACTAGACTAGTAGACCAGAGGAGAGAACAACTGTGCTTAACCAAAACAACTAGGAGGAATATAATTTTAGGCCCTTCACAAAATAACAGGGAAGGAAGATGAATGCACAATCTAGTTTTAGAAACAGGACTAGCAAATCCATGGGAAATCCTGCTGGGGAAGTCCACCATACTTGAAAATGCTGCTCTGGATAAGTTGTGAGCAGATGGACTCATGAATGCCTAGGTGCTGAGCAATTTCCACAAAATGAACATAAAGCCAAGTCTGCCTGTAGCCTGGACATCCTCAGGGAGAATGGGGAAAGGACAGGGGTAACCCACACTCTTTCAAAAGGAACCTCTGTCTATACAGATGATAGGCATCTGGACTCTTGTTTCTGTGGTATCTGGGGACTCTCAAAGGCTCTGTTAACATCAGCATGGTGTACCCTCAGGTGTGCAAGCCCCGCAACCCCTGCACGGATGGGACGCATGACTGCAACAAGAACGCCAAGTGCAACTACCTGGGCCACTACAGCGACCCCATGTACCGCTGCGAGTGCAAGCCTGGCTACGCTGGCAATGGCATCATCTGCGGGGAGGACACAGACCTTGACGGCTGGCCCAATGAGAACCTGGTGTGCGTGGCCAACGCAACTTACCACTGCAAAAAGGTAGAGCCAGCTCCCATCCACCCTCATCAAAAGGACATGCTAAGGAATTTTAAGTCAAGTTTGAAAGTGAAACTGAAAGATTAACTCTTCCAAAGACAGAGTAGTATCAATTCCTATTAAAATTAAGTCATTTGGTGCCAAAAACATGAATGAGACAGGCTCTTCCATTACATAGTTGATTCGCTTGTCCAAAAAAATGTTCAGTACTTTACCAAATGCTAGCAGACTATGATTTGTGTTGACAATATCGATAAAGCCTAGAGCATTTGCATAAATTCTGTCTGTGTATACTGCAAGAAAAGGTTCATATTTTGATATTCTTCCCATAAAGAATATCCACTGTTAGCGAGTGGCATTCTGCTCATATTCTACTTGGCATATCCGGGTGCATGCCCTCGTGCATGAACTAAGCAAGGGAGCATAAACTGTAGCTGTAAGGTGTATCTTCTCTTTCCCAGGATAATTGTCCCAACCTTCCCAACTCGGGACAGGAAGACTACGACAAGGATGGAATTGGCGATGCCTGTGATGATGACGATGACAATGATAAAATTCCAGATGATAGGGTAAAACAAAATACCTTCCATTCCTCTTCCCTCCTTTCAATTTAGCAACAGCCCAAAACACTTTAGGATTAAGAAATCATAGGGTTATAGCCAAAAATATACCAAAGAGATATATAGGATAACTAGAAATTACTCACTGTGCTTCAGTATTTGGGGGTATAGAAGTTGCCAAGAGAATTTTTAAATGAAGGTTTTGTTTTTCATCGCAACCTTTCTCCCCCCAGTTGAGGTAGAAATTACAATGTATAAACAAATGCCACTTTTTTCCCCAGATTCATTTCAAATGTCGTATCTAAATTACAGTAAATTTTACTTTGGGCATACTGAGAACTGAGATGGTGAGATTATATTTGACCTCTCACTAGCTTGTAACCAACAGAAATCCATTTTTTTTCCCATATGTCCTTGCTTTTAACTCTGGTAGTGATCATTTTACACTGAGAGCAATTAGCATAACCACTAAGTAGAAAATAATTTTTGCATATTTTGCACATGGTTTGAGGTCTGAGCTGTTTCCATGGACAACATTGTAAGGTGTTCCATTTCTTCTTTTTTCAGGACAACTGTCCATTCCATTACAACCCAGCCCAGTATGACTATGACAGAGATGACGTGGGAGACCGCTGTGACAACTGCCCTTACAACCACAACCCAGATCAGGCAGACACAGACAACAATGGGGAAGGAGATGCCTGTGCCGCAGACATTGACGGAGATGGTAAGGTGCTGCCTGACTCGGCAGGCCCATGGGAGATGGATACATCCACTTTCAACTTATTTCTCTCCAGTCCTTGCTGTTACTTTGTGGTTTGCTTGAAACATCCAAGGCTGGAAAGCCCAGCTCTTATGTGTCCCCTGTTCTCTGCAGGTATCCTCAACGAACGAGACAACTGCCAGTATGTCTACAATGTGGACCAAAGGGACACTGACATGGATGGGGTTGGAGATCAGTGTGACAACTGCCCGCTAGAACACAATCCAGACCAGGTAGGTGGACTCCTTTCTGAGCCTGTCGGTAAAGTGTTGGGCTATCACTTTCTAGGCCTTTAAGAAATGAGTTTGACAGAGTCTAAACACATTCATGACCATGGCTGTCAGCGAATTGCAGTAGTTCATGTAGTTTCCCTGATGTGAGTGCCTTGCAGAGAGTCCCACGGGTCTAGTATGAATTTGTCTTCTATAACAAGGTCTACTTGACTTGCTCAGCACCATCTACCATTGTTAAATTATACAAAACACAGATCTGTGACTGACAACACTATGATAATATTAATCATATGTAAGACTAAGGAGATGGAATAATATGCTTAAGCAAAATAAACCACCATTTTTATGACTCACGATATAAAATGTTCAAAACCTGAAGACACCCCCTGTTTCTTTGTCATTCTTCAGAAGTATCTGACATTACAAATAAATCATTCTTTATTCATGTTAAAAAGTGCTACAGATAGACATTACACAGAACAGATTTCCTGTCTGAAAGTACTTATTTTTTGTATAATTTCCCAACATTATTTTCTAGGGATAAAAGTTAAGAGAAGCCTTTTTTAAAAAAATGCATTGTTCTGGAAGCTTAGAAAGCAGCCTTTCTTAAATGGTAAATTTTGATAAGATTAAAGAAATGAGAAATCCAGTTTTCCCCTCCAAATATTTGCTCCTGTGAAGTCCTGCCAAGCAAAAGGCAGCAGAATGAATAGCTTTAGGGCCATCACAGGAAAGCTTGAATGATCAGGGATAACTTTGTAATTAAATGGCACTGAGTATCATCTATTTTGAGTTTGGGACTTACCATAAATTAAACTTCATCAATATCACTTAACCTAACAAAATGGGTGAGTTTGGGCTCCTCAGATTGAAATAAATGTTATAACAAAATTCAAGCATTTTGTAAAAACCTTATAAGAAGAAGAGCATAAATACTGGAAAGAAAAATGTCAGTTTGTGTATAAACAGTCCTTAAGCATCCCGTGCCTCATGAATATTGTTAAAGCATTCTGAGAAAAACTGTTCTGAAAAAATTTAGAGTCTGACTTTACCTGAGCCAACAAATGACAGTCCTTATGGACTAGTTTTATAAAACCAGATACCCCCTGAAAAATAATTAAAAAATGGATCCTTATCATACACATGACCCAGACAGTATTCACAGAAAGCAGTAGCGTGTTTCCGTTATTGCCTGTCCTAGAGAGGTTGACATGCCAACAGTTTTACAACTGAAACCTAATATGGAAAGTTATAAAATGTATCCAGAGAGAATTTCATTTACCATTAAGATTTGAACATTTAACATTGAATTCCATCCTTAGTGATTACATAACTCTATTTAATTTTAATTTTATTTAGAAAGTTTAAATTTTAAGACTATTAAGTATTCCTTCTCAGATTTTTATATGAAAACAAAAATCAAGGAAAAAAACTTGTTAAATGTTAATATTACTATCTTTCTGCAATAGTATACAAATAGACACAAAATCCCACAGACCATATCAAACACTGGAGAATTTTCTCTGTTGTGGGGGCATAAGCTATCTTTAATGATTTACCCTGCACTTTGTCTCTCTCAGTTGGACTCTGACTCGGACCGCATTGGAGATACCTGTGACAACAATCAGGATATTGATGAAGATGGCCACCAGAACAATCTGGACAATTGTCCCTATGTGCCCAATGCCAACCAGGCTGACCATGACAAAGATGGCAAGGGAGATGCCTGTGACCACGATGATGACAATGACGGCATTCCTGACGACAAGGACAACTGCAGACTCGTGCCCAATCCTGACCAGAAGGACTCTGATGGTGAGTCAGTGGAGCCACTTTTTAAGAGAACTGCCACTGTGGTTGTCTAGATTTAGGAAATAAAAACAAAGCTGAATGCATCAAGAGGATGAAGGGACTAAATGCCAACCTTGACAAGATAGTAAGTTCCTGACATGATAATAAGAGCAATTCAGAGTTTCACTGAACCTGGCTTTTTTGACCTCAGGTGATGGTCGTGGTGATGCTTGCAAAGATGATTTTGACCATGACAGTGTTCCAGACATCGATGACATCTGTCCTGAGAATGTTGATATCAGTGAGACTGATTTCCGCCGATTCCAGATGATTCCTCTAGATCCCAAAGGGACATCCCAGAATGACCCCAACTGGGTTGTACGCCATCAGGGTAAAGAACTCGTCCAGACTGTCAACTGTGATCCTGGTCTTGCTGTAGGTGAGTAGTGAGTTCTTAGAGCAAGAGGCTAATGCATGTGTGGAAAAAGCAAACATAAAGCCTGTCAGTTACATCCATCCCTGGGGGTTCTAGAGATGTCTGGGAACATAACAGAGAACCTTCTGAAAGCAACAGGTTTTAACCTGGCTCTGACCTCATCTTCCAGGTTACGACGAGTTTAATGCTGTGGACTTCAGTGGCACCTTCTTTATCAACACCGAAAGGGATGATGACTATGCTGGATTTGTCTTTGGCTACCAGTCCAGCAGCCGCTTCTATGTTGTCATGTGGAAGCAAGTCACCCAATCCTACTGGGACACCAACCCCACAAGGGCTCAGGGATACTCAGGCCTTTCTGTGAAAGTCGTGAATTCCACTACAGGGCCTGGCGAGCACCTGCGGAATGCCCTGTGGCACACAGGAAACACCCCCGGCCAGGTAAGCAGCAGCACCTCACAGAAGGGAGAGAGTGTGCTTTAACCAAGCCTCCCAGCAGGGAGTCTTAGAGAGAAAGTTCCCAGCGTTACCAGCTACAGCATTAAGCTCTGCTTTGTAAAAACATCATAGTGTCTGAGAGGGGAGCTTGCCTTGACCAAGAGTTACCCTTCAAATCCAAAGGTAGTTTCAGCCTTTTCAAACAAAAAAACTCCTTCCCTTCTCTCTGCTTTATTTAATTGTACATTTAGTGGCACACAACAAATGCATGAGGACTTCCAGTTTAGGCCAACTCATTACCTCTCAAGTTATGAAATGAAATATACCTCTTCTCCCAAAGGCATTACATTTCAACCTTCTCCTTTTCCTTCAGGTACGCACCTTGTGGCATGACCCTCGTCACATAGGCTGGAAAGATTTCACCGCCTACAGATGGCGTCTCAGCCACAGGCCAAAGACAGGTTTCATTAGGTAAGATTTCACCGTTAATTTTCACTCACAGTCATGCTGATGGGCAAAAAGAAAAAGACAAAAAGTAGCAGTGTCATTGACGAGATTTTATTTTATTTTTCCTGCAGAGTGGTGATGTATGAAGGAAAGAAAATCATGGCTGACTCAGGACCCATCTATGACAAAACTTATGCTGGTGGCAGACTAGGGTTGTTCGTCTTCTCTCAAGAAATGGTGTTCTTCTCTGACCTGAAATATGAATGTAGAGGTAGGAGCAACATTCTAGTGAATGCACAGTTGACATCTCTAATTCAGACTGCTATCAAGGATGACAGTTACGGGAGAGTCTGATTTAAGGACTATTTTAGACACAGGATTATTTATGTTTTGCTTTTGAGGACACAGTGACAACACTGAAATCATGCCTCTGCACTGTGGCTTATGAAATCCTGAGTCTATTAACAATATGAATTTGCTTGCCAATCTGTGCCGCTCAGATACAGAGCAAAGGTAAACGGCACACCAGCTCCCATACAATGTCAACCTCATTGATAATACTCTTCTTTACAATTATGTTTCTATCTCTTACACACTGCTTCATTTTATTCACACCATCACAGCATAGGTTGTGTTTCACCGCTTTTGCCTGTATGAAGAAGGGAAAGGAATGTGGCCTTCATATTGACATGTTAAATTAATTTTCACTATTAACGTTAGCGTTTTTCCCTCCACTCTTTTTCACTTAGTGATTACGTAAGCTCTTTCTGGGTCCATCATTGGACCTGCCACAAAATAAGTGCTTACTATTTAATGGGCCAAGGGCAGTTACTTATAAGACCAGTCAGAGTAAAGAAAGATGGCTGATTTCACTCCAAGTATTTAAATTATGATATAATTGCTGAGTGTGAAGTTTTTAAATGAAACTCCCTAAGCTTTAAACATTGAAGGCCTTACAAAGCACAACATAAGTTCTGGAAGGTGATGCTGTGTCAATCTCTTAGCATAAATGTCAACTAATAAAATTAAATGTTAATGTGTTTGAACAATCTTAAATTATGCCTTTGTCTTTATAAAAGTAGGGCTAAGTTGTTAATGTATTAACTGCTACTAAGATGACTATGCCTTTATGAATTAGTTTTCATTTATATATTTATTTGTTTATTTAACAGATTCCTAATCATCACATTGTTGATCAAAAGACAATGATTAATCATAATCAATGCTGGTATTGCACCTTCTGGAACCATGGGCTCGAGAAAACCCCCAGGATCACTTCTCCTTGCCTTCCTTTTTTCTCTGCTTGCATCAGTGTGGACTCCTAGGACATGTGACCTGCCTCAAGAAAATGCAGTTTTCAAAACACAGACTCAGCATTCAGCCTCCAATGAATGAAAAGACATCTTCCAAGAATATAAACAATTGCTTTCGCTTGCTTTTGAAAAAGCAAAAGCATCTACTTGCTTCTGTTGGGAAGGTGCCTGCTCCACTCTGCTTTTTTCACAGAGCAGGGTGCTATTGTGAGGCCAGCTCTGAGCAGTGGACTCAAAAGCATTTTCAGGCATGTCAGAGAAGGGAGGTGGACTCACTAGAATTAGCAAACAAAACCACCCTGATGTCCTCCCTCAGGAATAGGGAGAGCAGGGGCCAAAGCACTAAGGGGAGGACGCATAACCGAGAGACAACTGTGTAAAGAAAATACGGAGGAACTGTTACATGTTCGGTACTAAGTCATTTTCAGGGGATTGAAAGACTGTTGCTGGATTTCATGATGCTGACTGGTGTTAGCTGATTAACCCACGTAAATAGACACTTAAATAGAAGCAGGGAAGGGGGAGGGAAAGACTGGCTTCTGGACTTCCTCCCTGGTCCCCAACCCCATATCACCTGTAGTGGCAAGAATAGGGGGTCAGAATTAAACCAATGCAAGGCAGTGCTGGCTGCCATTGCCTGGTCACCTTGAAATTGTTGGTTTTATTCCAGATGTAGCTTGTGCAGATGTAGCAGGAAAATAGGAAGACCTACCATCTCAGTGAGCACCAGCTGCCTCCCAGGGAGGGGCAGTGTGCTTGTATTTTTATGGTTAGAAAGGCACAAAATTATTATCAACCTAACTAAAACATTCCTTTTCTCTTTTATCCTGAATTATCATGGAGTTTTCCAGTTCTCTCTTTTGGACTGTAGATTTTTTTTCTTTTTACAAATGCTTTACAATATAAAATATTTATTTTGACTTATTCTGGAAGATCTGACTGAAGGATTATTCATGGAGCAGGAAGAAGCGTAAGGACTATCCATATCATCTTTGTTAGGAGTCTTCATGACTGTAAGATTGTAAATACAGATTATTTATTAACTCTGTTCTGCCTGGAATTTAGGTTTCACGTGGAAAGTGTTTGACAGCAGGTAGTTGAGATTTTTCAGCAAATCTCTGCAAGGGTGACACAAGGAAAATCGGCATAACAAGCTGCTCTTCCCCTTGTGCTCAGAGTGAATGTTTTGGGATTCTTTTTTCCCCTTTGTTTCGTCTTTTCAAGTGGAATTGGTTATCCATTTGCAAGTGTTTTCGATTTCAAAGGAAGCCAGAAGGCTTTTAATACTATTTTACCCATTCCTTGTGCCTATTTCCAGGGAGAAGGAAAACATGTACACTTTGTTTTTGTTTTTGTTTTTCCAAAAGAAAAAAAAAAATGACAAAGGTGAAACTTATATACAAATATTACCTCATTTGTTGTGTGACTGAGTAAAGAATTTTTGGATCAAGCAGAAAGAGTTTAGGTGTCTAACAAACTTAAAGCTACTGTAGTACCTAAAAACGTCAATGTTGTACATAGTATAAAAACTCTTTGCAGAAAAGTATTCCCAATAAGGAAATAGCATTGAAATGTTAAATACGGTTTCTGAAAGTTATGTTTTTTTTTCTATCATCTGTATACTGTTGCTTTATTTTTATAAATTATTTTCTCATTGCCATTGGAATAGATATCTCAGATTGTGTAGATATGCTATTTAAATAATTTATCAGGAAATACTGCCTGTAGAGTTAGTATTTCTATTTTTATATAATGTTTGCACACTGAATTGAAGAATTGTTGGTTTTTCTCCTTTTTTTTTTTTGTTTTGATTTGTTTTTTGCTTTTTATCCCCCAGTTTTTACTATTTGCCAATACCTTTTTCTAGGAATGTGCTTTTTTTGTACACATTTTTATCCATTTTACAATCTTAAGCAGTGTAAGTTGTATATTACTGTTTCTTATATCCAAGGAACAACAATAAATCATATGGAAATTTATATTTATACTTAATGTATCCACGTTTATTTGTTCTCTACTGGCTTTATGTTATGAGGTATGGGTAAATACCATTCTTAAACCAACAGAGCATACACAAAGAAATAATTGACACTCACAGTTTCTATATAATTTAGAAAGACTGAGTTAGTTGCACAGGCCTGGGCTTAAAATTTGCTGGGTTTGTGGAATAAAAGAACAAAACTTCAAATTAGCATGCCATATTAAAAACATGTGAAAGAGAAATGACCCCTAAGTCAAGGGCCCCAAAGAACAGAATTTCATATTTTGTTAATGTCATTAGATGTCACTTATTGAATCCTTCTTAAAGTCCAGTTCTGCTTCTAAAAAAAACGAATGAAAACAAAGGGAAAACAGCTATGAAGCACACGCATTCTTGCAGCTACATTTTCTGATCATGGCACAGGGTGGCCTACATGACAGCACGTCGTAGAGAAG
Organism: Tarsius wallacei; assembly: GCA_963574415.1. Lineage (NCBI taxonomy): Eukaryota > Metazoa > Chordata > Mammalia > Primates > Tarsiidae > Tarsius > Tarsius wallacei. The sequence continues at coordinate 28,044 of CAUYQG010099188.1, forward strand.
CTTTGGAAGTAAATTGTGCTTGAGGCCTCCTTGAAAGGCTGAGCCAAGCATTGTAGAGCTCACCTTTTAGAGAATGAACAACACCTTAGGTCGGAAACAGATGACTAAAGAGAAATTTAAAATTTGAAAGGAATGTATATGTGTGTGTCCACGTAAATATCAAATTACTTTGTGAAGAAAGGCCCAAGTATTACAATAAGCAGACCTTGATTTTTGAATGGGCTAATCATGAATGTGGAATACTGACTGGTTAATTTCCAGTTTTAATGAAAACGGAATAAAAGAAATTTTATGAGTAGGTTAGAGGTCTGGCATTGAGGCCTGTTAAACGCTAGAAAGGACTTGCTGAGTGAAATAGGGTCTTCCTCCCTGGTTGATTTTTCTCCCTCATTCCATAAACGCTTATCTATCTGGGTACCATGATCACATATAAATGTAAAGCTTGCCTAACCAATTTATAGTACCAATGTGAAGAAGCAAGAACTAGAAAGTGTTGGTAATGGCTGTAAAATTAACACCATTCTCATTTTAATTAGCATGTCACATTAAAAACATATAAAAGAGAAATGGCCTAAGATGTTAAGTTCAATATGTGAAGTTCGATATGTGAAGTCCTAAGAGAGAACTCTAATTCATTTTTAGGTAGTGGAGCAAAACTGATTGGAAATACTAAGATGAGACCAAAAAATGTGGCTAGAAACAGGAGCGGTTTTTCCAGGCATGTTCCATTTTCACCCTGCGAATGACCTTTAAATCAGCAGGTTATATTGAAATAAAAGACTTGTTAAAAATTAAGATTATGTCATCGAGATAATAGCTTCTTTCCTCCTTCAAGAGTTTATTGTCATGTGTTGCAGGAGAGTTAGATTGAGGAGTAGTAAACTTTAGGTCCTATGAGAATTTATGATAAAGGTGGTGCCCTGTAGTTTTTTGGGTTTTTTGTTTGTTTTTTGTTTTAGTCGTATATAAAGAAACCTCAACTCTTAAGCTCCTACATTCATTCCTAAAACGAATTAGCTCTCTCTCCTACAATTTTGATTCTGTATCTTTTTCTGGAGCAAACACTCAAGCCTAAAGGGAACCTCAAAATAAAAGCACTTATGTTTAATAAGAACACTTTCTCTCTAAATTAGAGTGACTCTTTAAAAATCTGGAAACTTTGTGTTTAATTATATCATAAATTTAGTTTGCCGGTCCTTGTTGGAGTTACCTTCAATTGACATACTGTGGAATGGTGTCACATCTTTTAATGGAAAAATTGATTACTTAAAATCATTCTGTTTTCCTTCCTCTTACCTAAACAGCAGAAAGGCTCACTCACTATGCTACAAATACCATTTGCAAAAGCACACTGTGAGGTCTTAAGCCCTTTGCAATGCCAGTCGAGAAATAATTTGTCTCTCTCCTATCTCACCTCTCTCTCCTTTGCCTTCTTGCGCTCTCTCTTTTTCTTTCTCTCTCTTTCACACATGCACACACACTCATCAAATAGCAGGAAAGGATGGATTTAGAAAGCTGAGCTCCTCTGAAAGACTGATGGACAACAATGACCTCTCTCTTGTCCCACTCTAAATTCCCACCATTATCACCTCTGCCCTCTGATAGTTTCCACCCGCATCTACAAGACACAGAAGTACCATGTCATTTCTATGAGAATTTAAATTCATAACTTTTAGCTTCTTCTGCCATCCCACAGCAAAACTCTTGACATTAAATCATATTATTGCACATTAACATCAGCATGAACCATTGCTACTTTTTAAAGGTTCTAATAGGATTTATGTGCCAGTGTATTGAGATGCAGGAACTGAGGAGAGGGTGTTGACAGTTCCCAGCTGGAAGGGTCACTCGTGTTTTATGGAGGAGTTTACATCTGAACTAAGCCTTGAAGGGTGCATGGTTGGCTGAGTGGCAGTAGGGAAGGGCTACAGGAACAGTTTGATCAAGGGGCAGGTGTACAGCAAATGGCTGTGCACCGTTATATGCAGCATGAACCATTGCTATTTTAAATGAACAAATAGTAAACTGAAATAGAAGGACTGGAAAAAGAAACTGCCCATCAATACCTCTGAAAATGGTAGGTATTGAATTCCTCATTTTAAAAAGTCAAGGAAATTCAATGTAAGCAACCACTAATGTTATTCATTATCAGTGGATGTACATATGCCAGCAAATTTTATTATGATACTCGAAATTTTATTAAAAGCAGCACAATAGCCTGCTCATTTTTTGAATCAGAAATAAATTGAACTTCAGTTCCAATGCCAATTCATCTTATGGGATGTTGACATAGAATTTTCTCATGAATTTAGGTTACTGACTAGTAACTACATAAAATCTCTCAAAATAGTACTGCAGACCTTTTTTAAGTAGTCCATCTTTATTTGCTGCATTCTAAAAGGCCCAGACTCTGAAAGAAAATAACAAATTAAAAATAATATAGCAAATAATTCAAATTTCTACTCAAGAAAAGTATCGTCACTGATAAGTTAGTAAAGTTTCTCCTAATGTTGCTTTATTAAAATTCATTTCTTCCTATGGCAAGCTGTACCTATTTAACAGACATTAAACATTAGACAGGTAGGAAGACCCTAGCAGGGCCAGAGCAAAAATTCGTAGTTATCACTACCTGTCTGAATCACAATTAAGCTGAAACACAAAATTAAATACAGAAAAATCATAGCATTTCAGCTAGTTTTACCATAACACATATACACGGAAATGTTGGGTTTAATCATTTATTCCTGATACTGCAAATTAGCAACAAACTTATAAGCAATTTTCTCAGAAATTTTAATGGAAAAAACCATCCCAAGTCTCAAAAATAACAAGGAAATGTAATTCACAAAGAGAGAATCCACATGTCAAAATCATTATTTGAGGAACAGTCTCCACAATGCATTCATTGAATTCGAAGAATTCAACAAAATGTAATTTGACTTAATTACCGACTTTCTTAAAAGCACACCCAGCAAGTCTTTGCCTATGCTTCTTTACATTCTTCTGTTGCATCTGTAGTCTCCTGTTCATCTGCACATAAAAACAACAATCAAAGTTATTAGATCAACAGAAACGTGCATAATTTAAAAAAATAATTTAGCCTATAACATGCTGAATCCTTTACAAGTCAGACAATAATCACATTCTCATTTAATATTTTTTGAACAGTCACCACAAATGGCATACAAAGTTTACAAGAAAAATGGAAAGATAAGGTACCTGCCTTCACTGAACTTCCATCTCAGGGAGAGCACTTTGGGTTTTAAGAGCTAAAATGACTATGGATTTGGAGACAGACATAAAAATTAGTACTTTCTACTAAGTTTCTGTAAAGTAGGGTGAACCCAAAAGTAAATGTTACATGTAAATGATTGCCTTTAATTTCTTTAGGTGAGAAAAAAATTGTGACAATTCTACCCTTACTGAGAAGGTAATCAGGAAGGGCAAAAGTGACAATAGAATCAAACAAAAGAGAATTGGGAGAATCTGAAAGCCTTGTGCACTGTGGTAGGAATTCAAAATAGTGCAGAAGCTCTGCACTCATTAGTGAGACCTGAACATTAATCACAAAAGCCCAAGGGAGGGATTGGCAGTCGCAGGACACTGCCAGGGAGGGAAGAAGGGGAAGGCATGTAGCAACACAAAGGGGAAGTGAGGACCAGTGGGAGGCTCAAACGTCACCTGCACATAGATTACTTATGTACCTCGGCCTAACTTGGCCTCACATCTTTATAATAAAATAAAGTTCAAAAAATTATAGGCCGGGCTCAGTGGCTCAACCTGTAATCCCAGCACTTTGGGAGCCTAGGCGAGTGGATTGCCTGAGCCCGCGGGTCTGAGACCAGCCTGGGCAACTTGGCGAGACCTCGTATCTACAATAAATAAATCAAAAATTAGCCGGGCATGATGGCGCGCTTGTAGTTTCGGCTGCTTGGAAGGCCGAGGCAGAAGGATTGCTGAAGCCCAGCAGGTCGATGCTGGGGTGGCCGTGAATGTGCCACGGCACTCCAGCCTGGGCGACAGAGTGAGACTCCAACTCAAAAAAAAAAAAAAATGTGCAGAAGCTTTGGAAAACGGTCTGGCAGTTCCTCAAAAAGTTACCACAGACCCAGCAATTCTACTCCTAGGTATATGTCCAAAAGACATGAAAACGTACAACCTCACAAAAACTTACATACAAATATTCCTGTCAACATTACATACAATAGCCAAAAAGTAGAAACAACCCAAATGTTCAACTGATTAATGAATAAATAAAATGTGATATATCCAAACAATGGAATATTATTCAACAATAAAAGAATACAGCACCGATACTTGCTACAACATGGATGAATCTTGAAAATATGATGCTAGGTATAAGAAGCCAGCACAAAAGGGCATAAATTATATGATTCCATTTATATGAAATGTTCAGAATAAGCAAATTTGTAGAGATAGAAAGTAAATTAATGGTTGCCTAGGCCTAGGGTTAAGGGGAAAAAGACAGTGATTACCAATGAATAGTGTTTCTTTTGGGATGAGAAAAACGTAAAATTGATGCAAGTACAACTCTGAGCATGTACTATAAACCTTTGAATTGTACATTTTGAATTGAATGAATTGTATAGAATTGTTGAACAGTGGTCCCCCAAAAAAGTTATGTTCATATCCTAATCCCTGGAACTTGCGAAAAGGGTCTTTATAGATGCAATTAAATAAATTAAATAAGGATCTTAAGATGAAGATTATCCTGGATTATCTGGGTGATCCCTAAATTCAGTAACAAGTGCTCTTTATATGAAAAAAGCAGAGGGAGATTGACATACACAAAGAGGAAGCCAATGTGAAGACAGAGGCACAGACTGGAGTAATGTGGCCCAAGAAGCAAAAATGTCAACAGTCACAAGAATTTGGAAGAAGCAAGGAAGCAAGGAAACAGGTGGAGGTTGGCCTTGGTGACACCTTGATTTCAGATTTCTGGCCTTCGTAACTGTGAGAGGGTAAATTTCTGCTGTGGTAATTTGTGGTGGCAACTATAAGAAACTAATACAGATGTATAAATTATATCTCAATAAAGCTGTTATTCAAAAAGAATCAACCTAATAATTAAGGGCAGATAACTTGGGGTTTCAGAGATCAAAGTGAGAAATGTAGTGATATTGTCAACGCATGGAGAAGAAATATTAAACAAAATGTAGATGGAGGTAGAATGGATGGGAAGTGGACCCTGCACGAGTGAGAGATGATGGGACCACAACTGCATGTCTTCGTAAGTGCTACTCCCTGTCTATGAAGTGTGCTCTTTTTTGCCCACCCAGCGAATGATCACTCATCTTTGGAGGCTCAACTTACATGCCACCTCCCATTTCCCCAGTATTCATCATTCCCTCTGTAGTGTCACCTATATACTTTGTCCCGAAGCTGTAATTATACTCATGGTACCCTACTGTAATTATCTGTTTGAGTACCTGCCTTCATCAATAAACTGTGAACATTTTCAGAGCAGTGATTATGGCCCACTCACCCTACATCCTAAAACAGTGGTCCCCAAGTAGGAGAAATTTTGCCCCTTAGTGAACATCTGGCAATATCTGGAAATATTTTTGTTTGTCATAACTGCAGGGGACACTATTGGCATCAAGTGAGTAAAGGTCACAGGTTCTATCAAGCATCCTACAATGTACAGGACAGCACCCCATCACACAGAAATGTCCATCAAAACGTCAATAGTTCTGAGGCTGAAAAACTCTGTCCTGGAACTTAGGAAAACATCTAAAACACAGCAGAAACTCATGAAATGTTTGTGGGATAGATTGATGGATGCATGGATGGTAGATAGAGAATGAATTAATATCATGGAGCGCTGGAGTAGTAGTTTTAATGTAGTTAAGTAGCTTTTGTACATGGCTGGACAACAGAATCACTCAGATCCTGTCCTCAGAAACTGACTTAAATACTGATGCGAGAGCCGACCCCTAGAGACTAACTTAATTCATCTGGGATGGAGCCACAGTATTAATCTATTTTAAATCTCACCAGGTGATTCTAACATGCAGCCAGAGGTAAGATGCAGCACTGGCTAAGAGACAAACAGTATATCTTAGATGCAGATGCAAGTAGAGAGATCTAACAATCAAAAGTATGCAAAACACAGAGGGTCCCATACTGGCTATATGTGTCTCCAAATAAAATATCAACTGTGTAAGAGTAGAGAACTCAAGCAAGGACCCCAGGGCATGCTTGTTCTCAGTAGCTAAGAAAGGTTGCCCCACAAAATGACAATATGAATGGCTGGAGACACAAGAAGACAACCTGGAGAAGGCAGTATCTTCATTTAAAATAAACTTAAGAAGAGAAAAGCAAGGATGGAGCAGATAGGAAAGAAGACCCTTTCTGTACATTATTTTCATCACCACCATTGATGCTAGTATTTTTGGCAATCCCAAAGTTGAAGTGACTAGCAAACCATCTACTACAGAGCTCCTCACCCTTTCATGTGCACTCAAATCACCTGCTGGGGGCATCTTGTTAAAAGGCAAGCTCTGATTCCATAGGTCTGGAATGAGACCTAGGAGTCTACATTTCTAATACGCTCCCAGCTGATGCCAATGCTGCTGGTCCATAGATCTGGTTTACAATCATGACAGCTGCTCTTCAGTGACGTTTTCCTTCTACCAAATGTGAATGAAGTGATGAAATCAGAAGTCTCCAATAACTGATAAAGTGGTAAGTATATTTAAATATCAAAACTCTCAAACATGCCATTGTTCATTTTGCACTACTAAACAAAATGATAGAGAAAGTGATAACTTAGAAGGAAATAGAGAAGATGAACCATTAACAAATATGTATTTGAAAAGTCTACATCGAGGGGTTCTTTGTCAAGAAAACTGGCATAGCACTCGGTTTTGATGTAAATTATTGGAGAAAACATATAATGTATAATTTAGTATTTTAGAATCAAATTGATTAACAAGTTAATGCTAAGGCATTGAGTTGTTGAATACAACAGTTACAACTTCAGATAGTCTAATGTGCTCAAAATGATAATGTAGGACTTACTCCTTAGAGTTTATTATATAATAAGCAGAAAGTAAAACATGGTTCACATATTTACATCTATGCTGTCTTAATCCTCTATACCACAGAGTTAATTGTTATAATCATATATTATGATTATCTGGTATAACCAGAGGCATTATTTGTGCCTCCATAGCTTCTTTCCATTAAGTCACATTACGTTCTGATTCATTCCATCTAGTCACCTTCTATTCAGTGATAGGTGCACATCAGTGTGACTTGTGTTTGCATGAAAATGAAGTCATATTTTAGCAAAGTACTGTTCTGAACCCTCCCCACATACTGACTTCATGGGAATGATATCCCATATACAACAAATCATTACATCCAATTTAGTAAGTATGATTACAGTAGATAAAGAGGAGATTTGAATACTTTCTAATAAAAACCCTTTATCCAAAAATAAAATGCACTGCAATTTTAGAGAAGGACAAAGTTTTCATAGTTTATTAAATGAAGATTGTGGGGAAGGCAGACCACACCCATCTAATTGAACTGCATGTTGTAAGTGAACTCTGCTACTGGGTAAAAAAACATTATAGCTTGAAGTTCCAGTCAGCAAAATGGCAGAATAGGAATTCTCCAGCTCCCATACTCCTAACAAAAAAAAATCCAAACAACAACTAATTATCCACAGACAAGAATACCTCCATGAATACCCCCGAAGTTAAAAGAAAGGCTGAGACCCTCTTGGGCCACAGAACTGAGAAAAGCCTCATTTAAGGGGTAAGAGGAATGCTTTCACTTTGAACACATTACTGCATCCCCGCTAAGCTAGCACAGCATCACACAGAGAAGGTTCCTCTGGGCCCACAGTTTCTGCAGTGGAAAAAGAAAGTTGATGACAAACATTCAGCTTCCCCACTCACAAGGGCAGGTCAGCAATTATCTGAGGAGTGTAGCATCTGGCCCCAACCAGCTCCAACAGCCAACTGATGCAACCCTATCAACCCTTGGTGCTCTGCTTAAAGCTTCCCATGTTGGGAGGCAAGTGCAGGTCAGCGAACATCTGCAAAGTAAAGTAACTGGTCCCACCCAACCCTAGCGACTGAATGATGACCAAGTCTCAGTACTCTGCTTAAAGCTTCCCCAGGCTAAGAGGCAAGCCCACATCCACACATATCAGTATATCATAGCCTGGCCAATCTCAAGAGACCCCAGAGACCTCTCCTAGCCTCAGAGCCCAGTATGCGGCTCTGCCCAGCTACAGATGAAAACCAGCAGTATTGCTCAGCCAGAGAAGACAACCTACACCCCTGCCAAATCAGAAGCTATCACAGAGCCCAGCCAGCAGCTCCACCTTACTGTGGAGAGCAGCCAGTGTTCTCATCAGGCCTCAGAGCACAGCCAAGAGTTTCATTTGCCCTCTGAACAAAGGCAGCAGGTCAGCCCAATAGCAATCCAAAAGCAAGGCCTACCTGTACAGGGTCACTATCAGCTGGCTCATCCAGAATCATAAGTTAGACTACATAGTAAAGATCTATCACTGGAAAAAAAAAAAACCCACACACACATGTACACACGCACACACACACACAAACACCCCCAAAACCAACAGGCCATTTCCTCAAATATGTAGACATCAGTGCAAAGACACAAGGTTTATAAAGCATCAGGAAAATATGATACAACAACAACAAAAACTAATAAAGTTCCAACAATGGACCCTGAAGAAATGGAAATGGAGACCCATTTTACAAAATAGGGGAATTTCAGAATAATCTTCTTAAAGAAGCTCACAGATCTATAACACAATATGGATAAGAAACTATATAAAACTTGGAAACAATGCATGAAAAAATAAATTTGCCAAAGAAATATGAAAAAATTTTTAACACAGAAATTCTAGAAATAAGTAATATAGTAACTGAACTAAAAAAATCAGTAGAAAACTTCAACAGCAGACTTAAGCAGAAGAATAAATGAGTTCAATGATGGAACAGCAGCAGACTTCAACAGCAGATTCAAGCAGAAAAATAAATGAGTTCAATGACAGAACATTTGAAATTATATAGTCAGAGGAGCAAAAAGAAAAGAAGAAGACCTACATAAATTATGGAACACTATCAAGATACATAACTTCATAATAGAATTCTAAGAAAGAGAACGTTTTTTAAAAGGTCTACAAAGCACATTTAAGAAAATAAGACTAACATTTTCTCAAATCTGGAGAAAGATGACAATGTCCAGGCAGAGATGAGATCCAGTTCAGAGTTCAACTAAATTTGACCCAAAGAGGAGTCCACCACAACAAATCATAATCAAATGATCAAAAATTTAAAAATAAAATAAAATCCTGAAAGCAGCAGATAAGAAACATTTTACATTCGAGAAGGTAGTCCCAAAACAGCTATCAGCAGATTTCTCAGCAAAATTTCTGCCAAGCCAAGAAAGAGTGGAATGATACATCCAAAGAGTTGAAAGAAAAAAAAAATTGGCAACCAAGAATACTTTACTTGGCAAATCCGTCCTTCATAAATAAGGAAGAAATAAAAGCTAAAGGAGTTTATCACTACCAGGCCCTGCCTTTCGGAATTACCAAAGGGAGTTCTTTAAGCTGAAATAAAAGGCTCTTAATTAATAACATCAAACTTGTGGGGGAAAAAACCTCAATGGTATAAGTAATGCATAGTCATATTCAGAATACTCTAAAATTTTTAGGTTGTGTAATGCAATTATATCTCTACTATGAGGGTTAAAAACAAGATTATTAAAAACAAATGTAACTACAATAAATTGTTAAGGGATCAAATTTTTAAAATATAAAAATCCACATCTAAATCATAAAGGTGTGGGAGAGGGAGTCAAAGTATAGAATTTTATATGTGATTAAAGTTAAGGTGTTTTTTTTGGTTTTTTTTTTTGTTTTTTGTTTTGTTTTGTTTTGTTTTGTTTTTTGATTTGGAGTCTCACTCTGTTGCCCAGACTGGAGTGCAGTGGCCGCTCCCGGCCACCGCAGCCTCAACCTGCTGGGCTCCGGCGATCCTTCCGCCTCAGCCTGCTGAGTAGCTGGAACTACAGGCGCGTGCTACCATGCCCGGCTAGTTTTTGATTTATTGTAGAGATGAGGGCTCGCCAAGTTGCCCGGGCGGGTCTCGAACCCGCGGGCTCAGGCTCTTTTTTCTTTTTTTGAGTTGGAGTCTCACTCTTGTCGCCCAGGCTGGAGTGCAGTGACACGTTCACAGCCACCCCAGCGTCGATCTGCCAGAGGAATCCTTCCGCCTCAGTCTTCCAAGTAGCTGGAACTACAGATGCACGCCACCATGTCTGGCTAGTTTTTTTGTGATATATTGTAGAGACAAGATCTTACCAAGTTGTCCAAACTGGTCTCGAACTCCCGGAGGCAGGCAGTCCTCTAGCCTCGGCTTTCCAAAGTGCTGGGATTACAGGCTGAGCCACCGTGCCTAGCCTCAGTTTTCTTCAATGGCAGCTTCCTGTGATTACTAGTTATAATTCTTTTTTTTTTTTTTTTTTTGATTTGGAGTCTCACTCTGTCACCCAGACTGGAGTGCAGTGGCCGCTCCCGGCCACCGCAGCCTCGACCTGCTGGGGTCCGGCGATCCTTCCGCCTCAGCCTTCCAAGTAGCTGGAACTACAGGCATGCGCTACCACACCCGGCTAATTTTTTGATTTTTATTGTAGAGATGAGGTCTCGCCAAGTTGCCCAGGCGGGTCTCAAACCCGCGGGCTCATGCAATTCACTCACCTCAGCCTCCCAAAGCACGGGATTACAGGCTGAGCCACCGAACCCGGCTATAATTCTTACTATAACCATTATACCCCAAATTGACTCCCTGTTTCCTTCTTTGGCTAGAGCAGGAATTACAGTTCTACTCCTAGTTTAACCTTGAGAGACCTGAAACTCAGAAGAATCAGATAACCTGCACAAGGAAAAGCACAGTAAGCTGGAGGCAACACTGTTGGGTCTCCTGCCTTCCATGTCACCTCCTTGTGAGTTTTCTATTGGTGCTATAACAAATTGCCACAAATTTAGTGGCTTAAAGCAATACAGATTTATACTAGAGGTCACTAGAATAATTCATTTTCTTTTCTTTTTTTTAATTAAAAAGTTAGTTAAATTAAATTGATTAAATGTTCAATTCTCAAAGTCATATATTTTTTGGATTAGAAAATATCGTTTATTTAAAAAGTAAATTAGAGAGAGAGAGAAAGAAAGAGGAGATTAACCTCCCCAAGGTAGGGAAGGGGCCAAAGCCAGGAAACATGGTAACAGCCATAGCTCCAAGAACATATGGCCACACCAGAGTCTAGTATGGCAATGGCCACAATGGCTTGGCAGTGGCCTATATTTTTTTAATTATTAAAAAAAATACCAGACCGGGCGCAGTGGCTCACGTCTATAATCCCAGCACTTTGAGATGCCGAAGTGAGAGGATGGCCTGAGCCCATAGGTTCGAGACCAGCCTGGGCAACTTGGCGAGACCTCATCTCTACAATAAATCAAAAAATTAGCCAGTTGTGGTGGCGCTTGCCTATAATTCCAGCTACTTGGAAGGCTGAGGCGGAAGGATCACCTGAGCCCAGCAGGTCGAGGCTGCGGTATCTGTGAGCATGTCACTGCACTCCAGCCTGGGCAACAGAGTAAGACTCTAATTCAAAAAAAAAATAAAATAAAATAAATAAATACCTAGTTGGGCATGGTAGCGCACCCCTGTAGTTCTGGCTACTTGAAAGACTGAGGTGGAAGGATTGTGGAGCCCAGCAGGTCGACGCTGGGGTGGCCGTGAGCATGCCACTGCACTCTAACCTGGGCGACAGAGGGAGACTCCAACTCAAAAAACCAAACAAACAAACAAAAACCTCCATTCCCACACCACCATCCCTTTACCCTCCAATCAAACTAGATATTGTCCCAGTAATATCAAGCTCAATAAAGTCCACCATTATACCTCAAAACAGAGAAGATAGTAGGTGCTAGAGTACAAGGTATATCGAGGTCATCACCCATGCTACAGAGTCCACACAGTTAACTAATGTTGGGGAAAGAATGGAAACAGCTAATACAAAACACAAAGGGAACTGGAATGGGCAGCTTGAGAAAACACTTTTGTAATTTATACCACACGAACATGTAGAACAGACCAAGCTAACTACACAAACGAAGACCTCTGCCAGGGATCCTCTCCTTACAACCTCTTCTTGGGAATCATTAGAAAGCCCAAACAGCTTCACAGTTCTGTCTTTCCCATTGCTGTCATATTTGCCATCTTTTTTTTTTTTGAGTCGGAGTCTCACTCTGTCGCCCAGACTGGAATGCAGTGGCCGCTCCCGGCCACCGCAGCCTTGACCTGCTGGGGTCCGGCGATCCTTCCGCCTCAACCTTCCGAGTAGCCGGAATTACAGGCACGTGCTACCATGCCCAGCTGATTTTTTGATTTATTGTAGAGATGAGGTCTCGCCAAGTTGCCCAGGTGGGTCTCGAACCCATGGGCTCAGGCAATCCACTCACCTCAGCCTCCCAAAGCTTGGGATTACAGGCTGAGCCACCGAGCCCGTCATATTTGCCATCTTTGTCATCACAGGCAAATGCCAGCAAGGTGCCAGGCCACGGTAAAGTCGGGGACTCACACTGTACCTCCCACGGCTTGTGTCTTGTCTCTATTTCAGCTACGACAATAAAATGATCTTCCAATGCTGATGCCAGCATGTTCCCCTCTTGGCTACAACCGAGGATCCTCACAGGCCAATCCAGCTTGGAAAACACCAAACCCACTAACTCATCCACATCCCAAAGGCTGACAAACGCACCTGTACTTCCTG
>CAUYQG010099193.1:0-30172 GCA_963574415.1 Tarsius wallacei
GAGGTCTCGCCAAGTTGCCCAGGTGGGTCTCGAACTCGCGGGCTCAGGCAATCCACTCACCTAAGAATTTTTAAAAATATATTTGGAAGCTAAAAGATGGACTAGAATGTACAGTGAGTCATCATTATAAATGAAAAATGAGTGTAAAAAATGCCAAAATCGAAGACAGTATATTTATGGAAAATTGATAATAAATGATTCCAGAACGAGATGAATTTTAATGAGGCCTAAAATAGTACTTTAAGTAGAATTAGAATATCTTTAAGCAGTTGACTCAAAGTATCTGCAAGAGAAAAATACCATATAAAAGTAGTTGTTCTCTTTCTATTATTTAATGATGTTTGCAAATTAATAAAAGGTAAACAGTTCATGAAAATGGTATTACATTAAAGGAAAATGTACATATATATGTTGATAGCGGTTGTGCGTTATTTTTAATGCTTTGAGAAAATGTGCATTATACAGAGAAAGAAAAGAGCCACTAGAGAAAGAAAGCTTGATCAGAAGACAAAGATAAGGATGAGGCAGATGTAACCTGTAGATGTACAGGAAAGAAAAAGGCAGTTTAGAAACAAAAGAAGGAAGAAATTAAATAAGTGTATGGGATATGCACGTAGTTCAGACCCTCTGCTATTATAATGGAGAGCTAGTGCAGGAAGAGATCAGAAACATTGTTTGAAAATAGCAAAATGTATAATAACTGAAAAATGATAGCTTGATACAGTAACAGATGAGAAGTAATACTTATAAATAGACCAAAAGGTTCAAAGTAGAGGAGACCACTTCATCAGATTAATTAAATAAATCAGTTGGAAAATGTGTTCTAATGACACTTTGGGGTGCATTTTTAACAGGTGAAAATTTGATGGTTTGAGAGAAACAATTCTGAAAGAAGGATGAGAAATTTCTTCAGATAAAAGATGTGCTGAAATATATAGGATAAGTGAAGATAAGATCATTACTTAGGGCACCTGTCCCCAAGGGGAGAGTTTCATGGAAAACAGTTTTTACACAGATGGGGAGGTACAGGGGCAGCATGGTTTTGGGATGATTCAAGTGCATAATATTTATTGTGCACTTTATTTTATTATTACTACTTTGTAATATATAATGAAATAATTATATAACTTACCATAATTTAAAAAACAAAGAGGAGCAGAAAGAAAGGGTAAATAAAATAATGGGCAGGCCATATGCGGACTGAAATAAATGTCAGATTCTGATTTAAAACCTGCCCCCAGATGCAGTTGTACAATTGAAGTACAGCAACTCACTTGCCATTCACGGAAAAGATTTTGATAGAAGTCTGCAAGCAATGTATTTATTATGGTCTCTGTGCAGTCAAGCCTCATTGCTAATATTAGTCGGTATTTTTGCAGCCACTCCCTAGCGCTAGCAACACCACCTCAGTTCTACTTCAAGTCGTCAGGCATTAGGTTCTCATAAGGAGCACACAACCTGGACCCCTCGTATGCACAGCTCACAGTAGAGTTCACACTCTTATGAGAATCTAATGCTATCTCTGATCGGACGGGAGGGGGTAGTTCAGGCGGTAATGCAAGCAATAGGAACTGGCTATAAATACAGAGGAAGCTTTGCTAGCTCACCTGCCACTCACCTCCTGCTGTGCAGCCCCCGTACATCACAGGCTACAGACCTGGATTAGGGAACCCTGATTTAAGGTGTGTGTCTAGAAAAAGCAAGATCAATGTATCAGTGTTCAAATAGAAACATGTATGAGAATAATTGATAAGATTGTTGTACAGCATGCAGTAGCACTTTTGAGAGGCAGCTCTAACAGCACCTGAGTGAGGTCTGTTAATTTTCGAAATACATAGAAAAAAAAGATTTTAAAAAGTGTCTGTTATGTATTGAATGCTTAATATGTGCCTAAAGCTATGTAATAGTTACATATAATTTTCAACTCATATATGTGTGTCATTATATGGTCATTTCACTGTAGTAATCTAATTTGATTAATAGAAAAAAACTACAAAAACAAAAATACTACTTATGCCAAGAGGTTGTTAGTATTCAGAATATCAACACATCATTCTACAGTGTCTTTTCAGTTCAGAAGATTATTTGAAGGAAAAAATTATTTTGCTTATAGGAATAACTTTGACACAAACAATCCACATACCATGCTTAGTATCACCTTTATTCCGTGTGAAAATAAAATGACCAGACATCTACCATAACATCCTATTACCTGGTAACACATTGAGATTAAAATCAGAATTGACCTGTGGATCTCATTACCTGTAGGAAGATTAAAATTTTCACTGAATGATCAAAAGCTAAAAATGAAAATACAATAAATCAATTTCAAAATAAATAAATAAAATCCAATCCAGCCATTCTAGCGGTTCTTATTTTCCTCAACACTATTGAATTTTATAAATAAGAATCTCAAAAAAGTCTTTATCCTTCCCTGATGCAAGCATTGTAGGTTCTTAGTTGTCCTGAACAAACTCTGTATAGGTAACAAAGAAACTCTCTTCTTCCCCTGCATTTGTTCCAAAGTTGAACAAAAAGAAAATAGGTGCCTGCATATGTGGTACCAGGTGAAAAGTGATTCCTATATTCTGTTCTCCAGCCTGAGTACTGAATGCAAATGATTTTGAAAAATATGAAATAGCATATAGTCATGTATAGTGGCGATAATAGTAGTAAGATATTTTTGCAAAAAAGGGAAAAATTCATGCCAGTCAAAATCAAATGTAAAAGGAAATTTGGAATTATAATTTTTACATATTTACATATTTTCTAAAACCTAATAAGCATTTAAACTACTGATTGTAAATTGAAATATAACAATATAACTTGAATCTTTCTCTTCTGAAATATAACTATCCTTATGTGAAAGTCTTATGAAGTCAAGAATGTGTATATTTATCGAGTTTTAAATAATAATCAATGAAAATATAAAAATATTAAATAATTCAAATTGCAGAACTTTGATATGGAAATATTATTGAAGGTCATATAGTACATGCACAATGCAGGTAGTCAGATTGAGTGATGCAGAGATGCTAAGTGACTTGTACAAGGTCTGTTGTCAGGCACAGTAAAATTATTCTCATTCTCAGTTCAGACACGTACCATTTAATAACCATCTCTTTTAATGATGTAATCTCATGACATTTATGGACAGCATACCCTTATTTCAATCTAGGCATTATTTTTGTATAGTCATTTACATATTATTGTCATAACTGTCATTTTAATCTATTCTCAATTCCACTTAAGTGAAATAAAATTTGTATCATGCTATGATGTTATTTCATCAAAGTGACAGAACATATGATAAAGGTTGCAATAACTATTGCTTAACAAGTCTTTCAAGCATTATATGTTGATTTGTATGAATCATTTTAACAAAGTGACACCAGATTAAAAGAGCTTAAGGTGAACATTAAAAAATGATTGTTATGTCCCACAGTCTATGATAGTATTGAGGAAAGAATATGAGTTGTACAAATTTTGAGAAATATTAATATTGCACTATAATTCAAAGAGAAGGGAATGAGGGATCGAGTCAGTAGCCTGTAGTAGCCTCAAAGAAAAACTCTGAGGAATGTCGGTCCCTGCATATTTCTACAACAGGGAGTAGCCCTGAATAAAAGCAGGAAGCACTAGCAAATATGCCTTCATCTAGGTGGAGTGCCAAGTTGAGAGAAGGAGGCAAAATAGACTAAATAGTCCTTGGTATAGACAGACAACTGGAGAGACAGCTGAAGCCAGCTGTACTAGTTGGGACAATATTCAACAGGAGGCCTCACTCCCATTCTCTCACTTCCACCTTTCTGGCTGCAGAAAAGATCCAGCCCTTCTGGCTCTTTCACTGATGCTGGTAAAGGTAATCTGAAAAGGCAGTAATGTAACCAATGTATTCTTTATCAGAGCAAATAGAAGATCTGGACAAAAATACCCAAGCTAGCCAGAAGACTGGCCAGACCCCAAAACAAAATCAACAGCAGAAAGTAAAACCATGAGCTAATTAAAGGACAGCTTAATCACATAAATCTAGTAAATCATACATCAAGAGAAAAGATGACCAATGTGGAGGACAGATAAAAACGAATGGCATAGAGGTAAAATTGAGGAAAAAGACTTCTTGAAATAAGCCAAGAACTGTATCTGCAGCTCAGTTGAGCATAGAGAAGACTAGAAACTAGAATGAAGGTATAAGGGTGAGAAGCAAAGGTTGAATGAGGGGGGGAAAAACAAAAAAACATAGCATGGGCTGACATTTGTGGGTGAGAAGTATGAGCAAGAGAGCAGCAAGATTTCTGATCAGTTGTGTTCAGCACTCTTGTGAGACAGGTGGGTGTAAAGGATTTTTAGGACATTTTACTGTGTGCCATAAAATGAAATTCTCCTTTGGCATCTTTGATAAACAACAAAAACCATTTAACTTTCTTTTGATGTTTTATTTGGATGTAGCAAGGACATGCCTACTGAATGAAAACATGTTAACTATGGGAAAAATCTGTTTCAGTTGTACTTTAATTCTCCTTCTAGAGAATCTATATTGATAAATCTCTTATTAGTAGTAATATTAAAGGTCTTTAATTTTACTTCTGTTGGATTACTAACAATGTTTACAAATAGGAGAGATCTCAAAATCAAGACGTCCAAAATCAAACATCTCTTCTCCGATTGTTTTTCCTTCTTCTTTTCATGTTGTATTGATCAATAACCCTATATATTGCATGCTTGTGCAAAAGCACAACGAGGACAGAGATATCCTGTTCCTCCGACTGAGCATGTTGGGGTTTCTACTTGGATTTTGGACTTAAAGTATTGTCCAGATTTAATTTTCATATAGAAACGGTCCTTGAGAACACTTTTATAATGACCCCTATTGGATCATTGTGGTGAAAGGGAGTATGAGGTTATCCAGAACAAACCATGATAGCTACGCTCATTAGGAGGAAAATAATAGAAAGTAAAGTGATACCGAAATTATAATCACTGTGCTAATGCAGAGTTGCTTTCCCCCCGAAGGATCTGGAAACTGACAAATTTCTTACATATACTGAAAAAGTAGGCAAAAGTACAATGAGGATAGAGACACCCCATTCTGCAGAGTTTAGGACTGGGTTTCAAATGGAAAATATAGGATTCCCTCATGTAAAAAAAATTGAAAAACACTTAGAAACTTCCTTATGATGGTGCAGGCTATAAATGATTATTTTTAATTCAACATTCACAAACACTTTGTGGCTTAACAATTTAGACCAGTTCGTGGCATTTTATTTTCCTTAAATAACTGATACCATTTTTAAAAATCTCTAATAGAGATTAACTTCTAGGAAAAAATAATTGCAAGGAACATTTTGCCAGACACAGAAAACTAAGTTGTCTTTTACACAGCCTACAGATATGTGGCAAAAAGCTGAAAAATCCTGTTGATAAAGTGAGAATCTGATGAACCCAACAATTACATAATTTTTTATCAAAGTCATAAAGACTACTGTTTTTCTGGCAGAATGCCTGACTGTCCCAGAGTGCAGAGTTGCTTAGAATTTGCTATCTAGTTTATTTAGTTTTTCATCCCGAATCAAATCAATTATGGCAAAAGGCTATAACCATGTGGTCATGGGGCCATGTTTCACCCATGCAAGTAGAAGGTCATTGCTTATAGAATAGGGGTCACCAAGGTAGGTAGTTAGACCATAAAGAATATACTCTAGTCTAATTTTTAACTAGGTTGTCAAAAACTCTTTTTCAGTTTTAGTATTAACTTTAAAAGAGCTAGAATTCTATGGGACCATGGACATTTCAATCTCATTATCCACCAATGTTGCAATTATTAGCTGGATGTCCAACTTTGGCCAGATTTTGTATTTGGAAGAAATGCCTTTATGGCATTTCAAAATGGAACTCTGAGTATGTTTTATCAAGAAGGCATTTTATCTATGATTAGGTACTAAAAATAACTATGTAATATTTTGTTAACATACTAATAATATGTTAACAAATGTTATGTAAGAGACTTTGTCAATCTTGCACATGGTTGTATCTAGCACTAACATAGCACATGGCAAATATAGTGAGTAATTTATAAATTTTCATTGCATAAATGAATAAATTAAATTGCATTTGTTGCATGACCACAATAAAAAAATGAAAAAAATGGATGAAAATTTCCATATAACTTTTTAAACTAAATTTTAGTACTCAACACACTCGTTATTAGGACTGTCTGCATTTCCAATATAAATGTAATATGTCAAACTATTATATATAGTATTTGTTGGCCATTTTCTTTACTGAATAGTTGTTATATATACCTTATTAACATACCTTAGCTCTTTTAAATATTAAAAAATATGAATTAAGGAATTATAGCTATTATCAAGATTTAAAATTTATTTTAATATAATAAAATTATTTTATTTGTATTCTACTTGTTCGTGGGTAGCACTTGATAATTAAAGAATTAATAAATCTAAATAGTACTTTTTTATTTTTAGGAGTTCTAAGAATATATTTTTATTTGCACTCATAAGCAAATGCTAATTTTTTTTATTTTTAGCATGTGGATAGACTTCAGCAAATAATGATTTGTATTAGAATTTGTGGTTTGCTTGCTTTTCCCCCAAAAGGATCTGGAAAATGATAGATTTCTCACATGTATTGAAAAAGTAGGCAAAAGGACAACGAGGATAGAGACAGCCTGTTCTGCAGAAGGAACGACCTTCTCAGAAGAACAAGATGCAGTTCCTAAGATCTAGATGCCAGAATATATTATTGCAAAGGTCAAAAAGCCCTAAACAGTGGCTGATGCCTATAATCCCAGCACTTTGGGAGATGGAGGTGAAAGGATTGCCTGACCCGGAGTTAGAGGCCAGCCCAGGCAACTTAGAGAGACCTCATTTCCACAAGAAATCAAAAAATTAGCTGAGCATACTGGTGCTTGCTGTGGTTCCAGCTACTTGAAGGCAGAGGTGGAAGGATTGCCTGAGCCCAACAGGTAGAGGAAACCATCAGCTTGGCACTGCACTCCAGTCTGGGCGACAGAGTGTCTCTGATTTGAAAAAAACAAACAAGAAAAGTAGACTGAAGGAGAAAGTACTCACTGAAGGACATGGTAATACATATGCATTTATACAGATAAATGTAAAAATTCTCAAAGTAAGAAAAATCAAAAGTACCCATACAACAATCATGTTGTAAGGTGTTAAAAGAAAAAAAAAAAAACTTAAGACAAATTAAGTTGAACAGAGTTTAATTGAGCAAAGCACGATTTGCAAATGGTCAGTCTTCTAAAACAGAGTAGGCTCAGAGACTCCAGAGCAGCCATATGATGGGAGAAGTTTTATGGACAGAGAAGGGAAGATGAGGTATAGAAAGTGGAAGTGAAGGACTGTATTGGTTACAACTCAGCATTTGCCTTATTTGAACCCAGTTTATAGTTGAAAATTGGCGGCCGGGCTCGGTGACTCAGCCTGTCATCCCGCGCTTTGGGAGGCCGAGGTGAGTGGATTGCCTGAGCCCGCAGGTTCGAGACCCGCCTGGGCAACTTGGCGAGACCTCATCTCTGTAATAAATCAAAAAAAATCAGCCAGGCATGGTAGCGCGCGCCTGTAATTCCGGCTACTCGGAAGGCTGAGGTGGAAGGATTAGCTGGAGCCCAGCTGGTCGAGGCTGGTGGCCGGGAGCGGCCACTGCACCCCAGTCTGGGCGACAGAGTGACTCCAACTCAAAAAAAAAAAAAGAAAGAAAGAAAGAAAGAAAATTGGCTACACTTCATTGGCCATAACTTGGAGATTGGCACATGAGTTGGGGTAGTCTGTCTACATATTCAGTTAGGTTTCAGTTTACTAAGTGAAAGATTGCAAAGAGACCTTTAGGGAAAACCAAAAATGCTCAAGGGAATAGCTTTGCACTCAATTTAACAAAGAATACTTATAGAACGTTGACATTCTATCCTTTTCGCAGATCCTATTGCAGATGAAGATATTGTCCAAAGTGCTTTGCTTTCCTAAATTTTTATCCTGCCCTTTATGAAATGGAATGAAAGTGAGTGGAGAAAAAAAGAGAAATATTAAATAAAAATAATATGCAGAGAAACATTGGGGTTTAATGAAAATGACAGAAAGAAATCTCATGAAAGGACATTTACAAATGATGAGGTAGGAGAAGAGGAAAAGTCGGGGTGTTATTTTCTTCTGTCTTAATTTAAGAGACAGTTTTAACCTAAGGCAAACACTTAAATGCTGAAAAGCACAACCAATTACCTTTCTAATGGAAGTGATTTCCACCTGAAAGAAATGGAAATTAGAAAATGAAAAGAGACTTCCTTGGGAATATCCTGACAGAATGCATGTATTTAACTGCCTAGTTTAGTAAATATGACAGTAAACCACCATCTGGTAACTGCAGTGATGGCAATCGTCCTAGTGACTAAGAATGACGTGTGAACTTTAGAAAGATCATTTATATTTTTTAAAGATCCACGTATATCAGTTACATAATCATTTTTCTAGTCAAGAAGAAAATGGTCTTGGTTTAAGAAGACTCAACAAATATGCCAAATATATGTGCTATTTTGTGATAATATGCAAAAACATTAATTTTAAATTAACTTTACAGCAACTTGGGTGGCTTTAGAGACTGTAATACTGAGTGATCTATCCCAGAAGCAAAGAACAGACTATCACATGTTCTCACGCATAAGCGGAACTTGAACAACTATATCAATGCTATAAGAAATGGATTGTCAGTAGTGGGAAACTCTGGGGGGGGGGCACATACACCTTATCAACAAGGGTACCTGCGTAATGAACATTTGTATACCAAACCCTGAATTGTACCCCACATCTTTAAAATAAAAAAATTAAAAGTTAAAAAAAAAGAAAAAGAAAAGGATTGGCAGTAGTGGGAAACCGTCAGGGGAGAGGAGAGGGCATACCTCATCAACAAGGGCACCTCTTTAATGAATATTTGTATACCTAACCCTGAATTGTACCCCACATCTTTAAAATGAAAAAAAATAAATATTTTTTAAAATAAAAAAATAAAATAATATGTTATCACTTTATAAATGACTTCAGTCTGCATTCTAGTTGCCCTTCGAGACACTAAGTCCTTAGTTCACATGACGTTTCATCCACAGACTATTCCCAAAGCATATGTTTCTGTCTCTATTAATATACTTTTTACATTGTGCTAGAATTCTTTTTATACATCTATGAATAGCATCAAACATGGTGCCTGAGTAGATGACAGTATATGGATGGAAGAGAGAGAGAAATTTTTAAAAAGAGAAAATACTTTATTTTTATTTTTATTTTTATTTTTTTTTTGAGTTGGAGTCCCACTCGATCGCCCAGACTGGAGTGCAGTGGCCGCTCCCGGCCACCGCAGCCTCGGCCTGCTGGGCTCCGGCGATCCTTCCGCCTCTGCCTTCCAAGTAGCCGGAATTACAGGCGCGTGCTACCACGCCCGGCTAATTTTTTTGATTTATTGTAGAGATGAAGTTTCGCCTGCCCAGGTGGGTCTCGAACCCGCGGGCTCAGGCAATCCACTCACCTCAGCCTCCCAAGGCGCAGGATTACAGGCTGAGCCACTGAGCCCGGCTCTTACTTTATTTTATTTTATTTTTTTTTGTACTTTTTTGAGGACAGAGAGTTTGCTAAAAAACAAGAAAGAAAATATTTGCCCATGTTGCTCACAGTTTTAGAAAAGAACAATAGCATTGACACCACTGGAAGTATTGATTGGACACTTACTGTGTGCCAAGCCCTATTCTTTATTTAACTACCATTGTCCTTCTCATTATTATCTATGAGCATACTAAGAAACAGATATTATGCAACAAGCCCAACATCACAGTCAGTAAATGTTGAAGTCAATATTTAAGGCTTTGGAATCTGAGTCTAGATCCCACACTTGTAACCAGAACTGTCTACTAGCTTCCAAATAAACAGGTAATGACCATATTCTATGCCAGATAAGAACTCTGTTTCATGTGCCAAAGGAACAGAGAAGGGGTACTCTGCCTGGGTAGGAAGGAAGACAAGCCCAGGCAAAGGGAAAAATTTACTCCCAAATTACAGAGATCTGAAAGTACGTAGCATATTCCAAGTGTGAAGAAGGTACTAGGGGGTGAGGTAGAGAAAATGGGTTAGATACTCCCAATATGAACTGGGAAGTGAATGTTAAATATGTTTTCATCTCATTTTCATTCAACATTTCACAATCAACAGCTATTTATCAATTAAACACCTAAAACATGCCAGTGTTCAACAGCAGTGAATAAAGCAGACAGAAACCCTTTTGGGGCCTTCCATCCTGGTGGGAGTGACGGACAATAAACAGATATAATGTGACCTGTGGTGACAAATGCTAAGGAGGAAAATAAACCAATATAAGGAGACAAGAGTAAGGGGTAGGTGCTATTTGAGATAGGGTGGCAAGGGAAACCTTTTGGATAAGGCATTTGCACAGAGAACACACATGAAAGAAGTCTTTATCTTACAAGTAGGGAAAGTTCATGAAGGATTTTAAGTAGGGATGTGATTTGATAAGATTTCCTTTCTGGAAGCTGTTTTTGACTGATGGCTTGAGGTGGTGAGAGGCAGTTGAGTCTGAGGTGAGGTAGTGGACCACTTAGAAAACTATTGTAAATGATTCTATTACAATAATAATGAAAAAGGATAATGGGCTAGACTACAGTGGCAGCAGGTGTGTGATTTTTAAGTAAGAATAAGTTCTGAGTGGGACCTAGAACACTGAGGAAGTCTCTTTCCAGTAACTTGGACCAGAGACAACTGCCAACGTGCTCACAGCCAGAGGATGTTGGGAAAGCTGGCAAGAGAAAACATGAGAGCCATGAATTGCTCAGCCTGCAGCATCCATGAATAGCTGAGTGAGAATCTGGACCTACTCCTCACTTCCAAAAGCAAGCGCTACAAGAGAGAAGGAAAAAAAAAAAAACACTGACGTTGTCTTAGCTTGCAACAGTTGTGTCACCCATCATCTTTTTATGGTCATGGATGAAAATGGGACATAAAGAATTCTGAGGGTATCTAATTCCTTCCCACTCACAGACACTGACCTTACCATGCTCTGTCCCTCACCAGCATGTGTGCCCACTGGGAAGCTCCCTGGCGCTCTCTGCAGATGTAGTGAGGCTAGGTCCTGCCAGGCAGCAGAAACAGGGAAGGCTGATATCCTGGCAAGAGAAAGGAGTGGAGGTGAAGGTGGCAGGCAGACAGGAGTAAGGGACAAGAAGGGCTCGGGGGGTGCCTGAGCTGGTTTCATGGATGACTAAAAGAACTGAAAGTAAACAACCCATAATGAAGTCAAGCATCAAAGACCACCATCAAGAAGGGCAACAGATATTTTAGGACAACGTCCAGCCCAGAGGCTACAGGTAGCATGAATTCTCTTTCTTTCTTCTTCCCTAAAATTTTCAGAGTTATGGTTGGGATTTGAGGAAAAGGTGAAAGAATTCATTAAACCAGAGATTCTGCAGATAGATTACAGGTGTGCCACAAGATGTTAAAGGTTGTACTTTTTTTGTGTGTGGAGTAGTGACAAAATCGAGTTATTTTTAAATTATTTTAAATTATTTACAACAGTTGAAATGATGCTTGACAAGTATTTTTGTAATGGTCTCAATGGATGTTTCCTGAATTCATGAATTCTTATTTTACCAGTGAGTTTGCATGAATGGCAGTCTACAGAGAGCCCTCTGTATAGACTACCAGGTAGCACAAGTCCAGGTGTATAACACAAACATTATTCTTCTGGTTGGGCCATGATGTGCAAAGACTGGTCACACTAGGTTAAACTCTTCTTTGTTTTTTAAAAGAAATGTGATTTATGACTAAGTCTTGTTTGCCACTGTGTCCTTGCCACCCAGCATAGAGCCTGGCCCCATAAATGATTTAAAAGCCTGATTTAAGAGCCTTGGGAAGCTGTTTTAGGATCTCGTGTCCACTTTGGCTGCTGGAGGCCCATTTGATAGCTGGAGATACCTTCAGCCCAAAAGCCATTCTTGGTTCTGGAAAGCTAAAAGGAACTGGAGCAGGGCAGAGAGGAGAGAAAGATGGCGACTTGCCAGACACAAGAGGTAAAGAGATAAGGAGGTTTCTAAGGTGTCCTCACGCCTGTTTAATCCAGACTTTCCAGGGAGAAAAGATGGCTGGGGCTCCAGCAGGGTCCTGCAGTCACGTGAGGGACAATAGAGTTGCCTGATATACACACACTTAATTTTCCTACATTCATCTATTTCTGCCCCAGGATGGGGAACAGAGATTAGAGAGGAAGTTGGGAGGAGGGAGTGAAGACAAGGGAGAACACAAAGAAGGAGAGAGAGAATGGGAAATACTCACGTAACTTTCCAAGCACTAAGCTTTTCTAAGTGATAGATATGCATATTCATTGTTCCCTTGGCCACTTGGTACCCATAAGCCTCTCACTGAGCTAGGCTCTTCAAACACTGATGTTTTTATAGAGTGAGTCATCTGAACACAGGTGCTTTAGCTGATACTCAATTACAGAAACAGAAATCCTTTGTTGGACTTGTAAGAGGTGGCATGTGGATCTCCACTGTGACACCTTCCTGAGGGATTTTCATAAGTTTGTCACTTCATTATTTTCACCTCATGTGCTGGGCTTGGTATCTCACCTCAGGGGACATATGGCATTGTTACATTGCTCAGGGACCTGTTCCTGATGAAATGAGAAAATGCAACTTTTTCCAGCCAGAGAGTAGGTGCTGTCATTTGAACAAGAAGTCAATTGGATAACTTAGCAATATGATAAATAGCATATATATGAAGATATGGTTTGCAGTCAGGTCTGTTGTTCTGAACATGTCAGATTTAGTCAAAACTTGTGAAGAAATTAGTCTTACTTCTCTCTCTGATTAGTAAGTCTCATCTAGTTTCACTTCTATGCCATAAACCATCTCCCTCATCACATTCCAGGCACCCCTATTCTAGCCCCTAGACCATTTTCCCCTTACCATACACCTTCATGTTCTGTAATCTGTGTCCATGTGCTGTTCCTTCAGGGTGAAAGTCCTTCCTCCCATCTTCTACAATCACAGAAATTATGTTTTTGCAAGTCTACGTTTTAATAACCTGTCTTGTAAACATCTATCTACCTTCTATATTTGCCTAGTTGTCTATTTAAAACTCATAATAGTTAACGTATTGTTCCATGAGACAACAGATATGGAAAGCACTTTGAGCTGCATATAAAGTGGCCTACTACTGATAAATACATCACTTTTTTTCTACTTCATATCATAATTAGTTATCTTTTTTCTTGTATTTGTTTCCTGTTGCTGCTATAACAAATAACCATGAACTTAGTCTTACTTCTTACAACACCAATGTATTATCTTACAGTTCTGTTTCCATTCATTCCCTAATCCCTGTTGTATTCTGAGGCCAGTTGTTGATGAATTCCATTGTTTGGGCTCTGAGGTCTGATTTTTCAGGCATATTCTTTTTGTAACACTGGGAATTACCTGTGTTCTTCTGTTGATGTTTCCACATTTGTGACAGGTATCTTTTCTCTCCAGTTCCATTATTCAGTGGCAGTGGGAGAAGCCTTCACTTCTGATGTTTCCTCAGCCCTCTATTCTTCCCTGATCAGGGCTCTGAATTTGTTCTATTTTGAAACGGGGCTGTGAGTGAAAAGCTTTGCTGTCTCTTGTAGTTTTGAGAGTCAAATAAGGTGGAGGGTGGGGAGCTAGAATTCTGAAACTACTTGCAAATTACAGTGTTCACTGATTATGGTGTGGGTTCCCAGAGCCCCACTCCCCACCACCACTCTATATGATGATGCAATGGGTACGTGTGTGTACCTCCTGAGTCCAAGATACAGTAACAGCAATGAGGGAAACAGAGAAAAGTAGAATGAAATAAGACAGAGAAAAAGTTTTTTAAAAATTAAAAATTAAACACAGACCAATAAGAGCAGAAACCAAAGCAAAGATTAAACTCACATACATGCACACACACCAAAACAAACTGGAATAACAACAAAGCAAAACAAAGCAAACAACAACAACAAAAAATAAAACAGGGAAACCAAACACACCCGCATACACCCAACCCAAAATGAAAGTGGAAAAAGTGAAAAAAAGAAAAGAAAAAAAAGGAATTCAAATAAAACTCTCACATGTGTATTCACACACACATTAAACCAAAAAAGAGAACAAAAAAGTGAAAACAAAAAACTGAAAGAAGAATACTCAATCCTTCATGTGCACACGTAAACAGAAAACAAAAAAATGAAAGAAGAAAAAAAGGGGTAGGGGGATGCAGATTGAACACTCACATATACATTCATGCACAAAGGAAAAATATTTTTAAAATTAGCAAACAAAAAACCTGCCCTCTTGTGGCAGGTTCTGTAATTATTACTCTCAGCTGCCCCTCTGTTGTATCCTGGAGAGCTTTGGCCTCATTCACAATCTCCCCAGTGTCTGACCCAGGGAACAAGAGGGGGGCAGTGGAGTGGGTGGGGCTTCAGTCCTCCCCTCCCACTCTCATATGGTCAGGGGGATCCCTTCAGGTGGAGAGGTATAGGATTGTCTCTTCCCCAGGGACTGACTGGGGGCAGGGGGCGGGAGGTCGCCCCAGCCAGGCTTAGCCTGTAGTGGAGTCCTCCTATTGCAGCTGACATCCAGTCTCTGCCTGGGTTTATCCCTCTCAGTCATGCTCCAGCCCTGTGGGTCTGATGTTCAGAGGAGTGCAGGGGAGGAGGGGGTTGGGTGAGCCCCAGACTCACCACTGCTCTCTTTGGAGGTCTTCCTTGTCCTTTTCTGGCCACACCCTCTGTCCCACAGCTGAATCAGGGTAGGGGGTGGGGCACCTGAGACTCAGCACTCCTCCTGTCCCTGCAGAGTTTGTGCATTCAGGATATTCCCTCTGGGTCACAATCAACCCTTGAGTAGCTCATCTGTCGCTCTGTGGTGAGCAAGCTGGAGCACTTTCCTGTCCAGTTTTCAAGACAATGGCAGGGTGCCTCTTTCATATTCTTTAGTGGGGCCCTGCCTCTGGGCTCCCTTGCTGTGTTCCCTCTGCAACCCTTGTTGCCAGTGTCTGGCCAGGTGCTGCAGTGATAAGGCAGAGCCTGGAGCCAAATCTCTCCTGGCAGCTTCTTCCCAGGAAAGGCTTTGTTGGTTTTTTTTAAATGGCACTCAGCTTCTGTGCTCCGGGAAGTGCTAGGGACCAAGCAGAGCAGCTGTGGTTCCAGCTGCTTCACCAGAAAAGCCCTGACCACTTGCTCCTGAGTCCCTACTCAGTCAGTCACTCAGACACTCACTCACCAACACATATGCAAAATTTTCCATACATTCACTCACTCACACTGGGACTCACTTAGTCTTACTGGCTCTTCTGCCATCTTCCCGAGAAATGGTGTACAGTTCTGGTAATCAGAAGCATGAAATGGACTTCAAGAGTACAGAACCAAGGAGACAGCAGGTCTATATTCCTTCCAGAGGCTCAAGGGGAGAATTGTCTTCTTATCTTCTCCAGCTTCAAGAAAACATTTGCATTCTTTGGCTCATGGTTTCCTCCTCCATCTTCAAAGTTAGCAGCAGAGCATTTTCAAATCTCTTTGAATATGACCTCTGCATCCATCATCGCAGTCTCAACTCTGACTCAGACTCTCCTCTTTCTCTTTCATTTATATAGACCCTTATAATTTTTGAGGGCCTACCTGGATAATCTTCCTTTTTCAAGATCCTTAACTCAATCTGCAAAATTCGATCAGCAAAATTCTTTCTGCTATGTGAGATGACATAGTCAGAGGTTTCAGGGATTAAGACAGGAACATCTTGGTGGTGAAGGGAACATTAATTTATCTAACACATTTCCCTATGGAGTTTTTTCCAGCTTTATTGAGATGTGATTGACAAAAAAATGCATATATTTAAGATGCACAACACAATGTTTTGATATGTATATACATTGTGAAGTGATTACTATAATCAAGCTAATTATTATATCATCACTAGATATAATTTTGTTTAGTTTTTGTTGTGTTGAGAACACATGAGATCTATACTCTTTGCAGACGTCAAGTACAGGTAATTATTAACTGTAGTCACTATGCTGTACACGAGGTTTTTAGTTCTTACTCATCTTACAGCTGAAGGTTTGTATCCTTTGATCAAGCTCTCCCCTTTCCCCCCATCCCCACTTCAGCCCTTTGTAACTTCCATTCTACTCTTCATTAATATGAATTTAACTTTTTAAAAAAGTTTCCACATGTTTAATGAGATCATGCATATTTGCCTTTCTGTGTCTGGCTTATTTCACTTAGAAAAATGTCCTCAAGGTTAAGTAATATTCTATCATCTATATTTTTTAATATATTATACACACACCACATTTTCTTTGTCCGGTAATCTATCAACAGACATGTAGGTTGCTTGGATATCTTGGCTATTGTGAATACTGCTGCAGTAAACATGGGAGTGCAGATGTCTCTTAGAGGTAGTGATTTTTTAATCCCCTGTGAATATATACTCATAAGTGAGATTGTTGGATCCTATTGTACCTCTATTTTTACTTTTTTGAGGAACCTCCATGCTATTCTCCATAACGATTGTACCAATTTACATTCCCACCAAGCATGCACAAATGTTCTCTTTTCTCTACATCCTGGCCAACACTTGTCATCTTTTGACTTTTTTATAATAGCTATAATAGCAGGTGTGAGGTGATATCTCACTGTGGTATGATTTGCATTTTCCTGATGATTGGTGATGCTGAATAACTTTGCACATACCTATCGGCCATTTGTATGTCTTCTTTGGAAAAAATGTTTATTCAGATCCTTGCCTGTTTTTAATCAGGTTATCAGTGTTTTTGCTATTGAGGTATATGAGTTTATTATATATTCTGAATAGTAACCCTTTCTTGGTGCATAGTTTACAAATATTTTCTAACAAATCATAGGTTGCCTTTTCATCTTGTTGATTGTTTCCTTTGCAGTGCAGAAGATTTTTCATTTGATTTACCATGTCATATTCCTCTTTGTATCTTTCACAGCATCATAGTGCACGTATCCACCACAGTACCTGACACATAGTGGGTGCTCATGAAAAGCGGGTAAAAAGAATGAAGGCTGTCATTGCTGTACTTCCTATTGATGCTGATCCTGTTATAATCACACTTGCCTATTAAAGTCTAAGCTTAAGTAAATAAATTCAAATGTCAATTGGCCAAAAGCAAGCACTATTTGATAATCAGATGTACAAGAATAGACTATTGAGAAAATATTTTGTGGCCCTCGATCCCAAAAATAATAAAAAAGGAATTGGATAAACTTATACTCAGATGATTTAGAAGATGGCCAGCAAAGGAAGAAGAACAAATTAAATATAAAATGAGATGTTTCACAGACAGGAGAGCAGATAATAGTCACCTACCAAGTCGCCTTCATCCTTGATAGAACCCTAATTTTGTTCATTTTTCTGAGTAGCCATGTTCTCTTATTGAGGTTGCCCTCAGTCCAGAGACTGAATTGTGATTGATTCAAGCCAGTCATGGCTGTTTCATTCTCTTACCAAGTAATTGTTATAGGACTGGATACAATTCTGCCCAGTTATAAGTGAGGGGAAATTGAATGGGGGTGATTCCAGGGAAGTTTTTATTACCCTTTAAGAGAAAGGATCAGTTTCCTTTCTTTACCTCTGGATATTCTTGTCTTTATAAGACCACTTGAAATTGTGGCAGCCTCCATGGGAATCAGCAAAAGAGGATGGTAGAGAGAAAAAAATAAAAGGGTCTCTGTTGATATTTGAGCCAAACTTAGTATTGTCCTACTTTCAAATGTCTAGAAATGTAGTATAATAAGTATTATTATTTAGGCCATGTTTTGGTGTGTTTTTTCTTTATTACTTACAGTTTGCAGTAGATTGAAAATGTCCACAAAATCTTTACTTCTATTGAGCCGTATTTTCTGATTCCTCTCCCCTCGAATCTAGGATGGCCCTAGTGACTTTCTTGATCAGTAGAACGCAATGGAAGATTTATTAGCTGAGGTCATAAGAAGCCTTGCTGTTTTCACACAGTCTTCTTGGAATGCTCACTCTGAAGACTGTAAGCAGTGTAAGAAGTCCAACTACCCTGAGACTGCAATGCTGTGAGAAGTCCAAGCTACATGGAGAGGAAATATGTAGGTACCCTTGTTGACAGCCCCAGCTGAGTTCCTTGTTAGTTTCAAAGAAAAATTGCACCAGACAAGTTAAACAGGCAAGGAAGTCTTTATTCAAAATGACTGCAGTAGAAAAGAGATGAAACTAAACTCTGAATATAATAGTAACAACTGAGGATTTATAGCCAATGGTCAGGGTGAGAAACCCAATGGTTGGAAAATTATTAAGACAAACTTGGTTAGTTATCAGGGGTCAAAGATTCTTAATTAACTGGCTTGGCAGGATTCTTGCTAAAACTAGGCTGGGTAGACCAAGAACGGGGTGCCAAGAATGAGGCCTTGTAGAGAAGAGGGCTCAGAGAAGCCTGACTGAAGCTTGGTTCAGAAGGGAGTCTTATCATCAACAGCAATGTCAACTGCCAGTCACATGAGTTACCGTCTTGGCTATCCAGCCTGATCAAGTATTTAGATGACTACAGCCCAAGCTGTCACCCCACACTACAACCACATGAAAGATCTCAAGCAAGAACCAAGCTGAGCCCCATCTACTAATAGAGCCATGAGAACTCATAATAAATTGTTTTACAGTTTTTTGTTATGTACCAATAGATAACCAAAACACAGTCAAAAGCATTCCAAATGAACAAAGATCTAGAAGCCATGAACAAATTTCTCAGCACATGGCTATCTTCTGAGGAATTGAAGTGTTGAAGTGAGGTAATGGAAAAAATGTCCGGACCCCTCAAAGGACCTGGGTTGCTGCAACAGCACAGAGGCTGTTAAGCCTTCACACATAAATAGGAGGCACAGGGTATAAGAAATTGGAGTTAGACATGTTTGGGAGATTACCTGGTTATTATTTAAGAATCTAAGAGTTATAAATACTAGCCTCAAAACTCACTGAATCATCCATTATACAATCAACAAATAATGAGAAATTTACTAGGAGAGGAAGACTAACAATTAATGAGTGAATGAACAGGATATGAACAAAGCAGGGATCTGGTAACCCATGGTGGCTGCCATTTTTTTCACCACCCCCTTTGCTTCCCACATTGCCATGCTGTGCCTGGCCTGGTGCTGTCCCTCGAGTTGTGCTGTCCAAGTATACATATAGGCACCTCTTCCCACAGCTCTCTCTTCAATCTCAGGCTTGGCCACAGAGAACCTCACTGCTGCTCTTAGGGCCTTGGCAGTTGGAGTTTGGTGCCATGGCCATTGCCCAGTCATCCCTTACCTGTCTACCGCATGCAAGTTGGGCTTAGTGCTGCCACTTGAGGAAGCCCTCCATCCCTATCATCCCCCCATTTTCTGGAGGTGACCTTCCATCTCTTGGATCTGTCCACTCTAGCCTTATCTAACCCCTAGCCCATCTACCTTTGGTATAATTCAGGTAATGCATTAATCACTCTAATCTATATAATTTATGAATCCATCTCAATGATCTAGAATCCCTTCAACCGTTTGCTTCATCCAGAGAGCTATTAAGTGAGGGTGATGGGAGACAGGAGGCAAAGAACCTCTATCTGCCTCCAAGAAGCAAGGTCATGTGAGGTCTCTCCTTCCTGGGACGGTGTGAGGTGTGAAAGGAGATAGTGAGCCCACAGGAAGGAGAATAACAGCTTTTATTTTCTTTTCTCTAATAGTTCCTCCTATTGTACATGGTATTTGAGAAAGAAGAATTTGGCCTTTCAGTCCATAGGGAAAAAAACTATCCTAAACTCTTGCAGTACATTTCAATTGTTTCTTGAACTCAAATGATGAAAGGATATTTCAGAAGAAAGATTTGAAGGTAAAAAGTTCACAGAAAATATTTTTCTTATTTATAGCTCAGCATTCCCTTGAAATGAACAGTATTTCAGTTCACAACAGGATAATTAATAAACCTGAGAAACAGTATTCCTAACAAAGGTGATACTTAAAAGTGCCTACTGCATTAAAAAGCAAAATATACTACCCAGCATAAAGTTGTTCTGTGTGTCCATTTTATAAATTCAATCTTCCCCAAAAGATAAAAACACCATAAGGCTCAGCACTTCTGATATTAAACATAATCAGCTAAACATGAAAGTAGGTTTTGATATAGATAGATGAAAGTGCCAGTTTGAAGCAGTAACATTTAACAAAAACTGACAGCAATTTAAAAGGGGTCATTTCCAGAGGGGTCATCATTCAACCAACCAGTTTTTTTGGTTTTTGTTTTTGTTTTTTTGCAATATAGAGAGAACAAAATAATGTGGGAGTTACAACTGCTCATTCCATCATGAAGGAAACATGTCCACAGGGAAGTTCACTGCAGTTGGAATCAGAAGCACTGACACTCGCTGGCATTGCAAACATCACCCTGATAAGCTAAGGCAGGTCACTGGCCCAGAAGCTCCTTTTGTTTTTCTTAACCCCTGTCTTGGGGACAATATCACTCACACTGCCTGCCTCCCAGAGGCTCAGATGGCAAATATGTGAAAAATATGTACAATCTCTTTTCAAAAGCCTATATAAATGCTACCATCATTATTATTGTTGTCAAAGCCAGTCTTGACAATAATTGAGATATGGTTCTACACAGGATAGAGGGGATTGTGCTCTATTAAGAACTTAGAGCACTTAAGGTTACAATGCTGTGTGTGTGTGTGTGTGTGTGTGTGTGTGTGTGTGTGTACATGTGTGTTGAACATGCCGCAAGAAGATAGTGGATAGAAAATAAACATTTTCATGAGGAAATATTTATCTGAGCAAGATTTTTCCCAAATTAGCTCAAGACACTTTACCTTCCTTAGTATTGTTCTTAATCTTTTCATTATGAAAAATTTCAAGCATAGCACAAAAGTAGAAAGAAATATACACTGAACTCCCATGCAGTTATCATAAAAAATCACAGTAATCAGCATTCTGCTAGTTGTGGACTGAATTGTGCCTCCCCCAAATTCATATGTTGTATTCCTAACCCTAGTTCCTCAAAATGTGACTATGTTTGAAGACAGGACTTTTAAAGGGGTAATCAAGTGAAAAATGAAGTCAACAAGGTAGTCCCTAAACCAACCTGACTGATGTCTTTATAAGAAGAGGACATTAGGACCCAGGGGGGCACATACACACACACACACACACACATACATACACATACCCAAAAGAGGCCACAGTGAGGACACAGTGAGAAGGAGGCTGCCAATGAGAGAGGTCTCAGAAGAAACTAAACTTGCTGATGCCTCAATTTTTGACTTCCAGCCTCCAGAACTGTGAGAAACTAAATTTCTGCTATTTGAGCCACTCAGTCTGTGGCACTTGGTTAGACATCTCAAGCAAACAAATATCCCAATGGTCTTGTTTCTTCTATTCCTGCTGACTATTCTGCTTCTGTTTTACTAGACCTCTTTAGTAATTTTGGCACTGATTAAAATACTGCCCTGTAGCTCATGCGTATCTAATGCTCTGGACTGAAGAAATAGTCAAGGCCATGCTCCAGGAGAAGAGCTGTCTTCCTGAGCCCTAGTGCCATAGGAACCATGTCTATTACAGGAGGAAAACTGAGTGTGGTACCCAGAAAAGGAAAGAAGCATGACCATTTGTGTTCATTCAAGGAAGCAGGGTGCAGAATCCCTTCCTCTTAGACCAGAGACAGCATAGTCATGTTTTCTACTTCAAATTCTAGCTCTCTATGTTACTGACCAATTTTTGCGAAATTTATTCCTATAAATTTGGAGACACCTAAGTCAGGGCATCCTCGAGTTACTCTATATAGGAAATAATATAAAAATATTTGCAAGAAAATAGTAAGTAAGACCTTGCATTCCCATAAAAAAAAATAAATGACATATGCTTGATAATAGAACTCTTCTCACTTACAGAGCTATCAGCAATAAGGGCACATCTATGTCAGCCCTGGGGAGGATTACAGCCTGACAGCTGCTCTACAGAAATAAGTCAAGGTCAGAGCCCACAGCATCAGGCCAACAGAAAAGGTATGAACTGCAGAAGGGTTGGACTTCCCAGGGGCTAAGGGGCAGAGGCTCTTTTCACAAAGTCTTTCTAATTACATATCTAAGAACATGGCAGAATTCAAGACTTGTAAGTAGAAAAAAGAAGAAGAAGTAGAAGAGGAATGGAGTCCAGACCTTCAACTTGCACTTCTGACCTATATGAAGTAATAGAAACCAGATTTATCTTCCTTCATAAAACAACTAAAAAAGCAAACAAAATACATAAAACAATTTGTTCCTATGACATTGAACAGCAGATAACAAAAAACAATGATCTCTAAGAGATGGGAAGTAAATAAGACGAGGCCTATGAATGTTCCAACTTCCTGCCTAAAGAAAGTTTCCAGGCTGTGATACAGGGGGCAGAAACCCAGGCAGAGCCCAGTGGGCTTTGGTTGAGGAGATATAAAGTTGGGAATCTAAGAAGCATGAAGTGGCTAAAGCATTAAAGACAGAGAACCGGAAAAGTGACAGCTACATAGAAAACCCCAGGGATCTATAGGAGATCCCTCTCAAACAGAAAGGTGAGTACTAATCAGTAAATGCATTTGAAGAAACAACCTGAAGCCTGGGCTGGGGTGGGTGGTAGCTGGAGAGGATTGGAGGGAATGGTGCCCAGAGATCACACAGGATCAAGCATAGTGCTTTCTCCCAATAGCCAGAGTGGACTACTTCATAATTCTCCATTCGCTTAGAGAACTAAGAAGACTCTTGTCTAAGTAGTGGGAAGTCAACCCTTGGCTAAACACTCTAATGAAATTTAAAGGTAAAGCACAAAATGAGCAAACTCTTTCTAAGAAGCTTAACTGCATCACAAAATACTGCAGAACAAATCTCACAGAATATGTAAAGGCATACAAAAATATCCAGCACCCCTGAGGCATAATATACAACATCTGGCATCCATTTAAAAGTTGCTAGGTGGGTAAAGAAGAAAAAAAATATAATCCACAATGAGAAGAAAATTAATGAATGAATCAAAACTGATCCATAAATTACATAGGCAATTAAATTAGTAGATAAAGTCACTAAATAGTATTGTAGTATTATTTTTCTGTTGTAACTGTACCATAACTGTATTCCACAGGCTCAGTAAGTTAAAAAAAAAAAAAGATTAAATACATAACAGATGCAAAGGAGACTCAATTTAAACTTATTAGAGATATATGAGATGAAAAACACACTGGATGGTATTAACATTTGGTTAGAAGTTGCAGGGAAAAGATTGGTGAACTTAAAAAGGTAGCAATAGAAATCATGCAAAATTAATTACCAGAATAAAAATAACTGAAAAAAATAAACATAACATCAATGAACTATAAGACAATTGCAAGCAGCTAAACACATATGTTAATTGGAGTCCCAAAAGAACAGAAAGGGACAGAAAATATTTTAAGGGATAATGATCAAATTTTTTTCCCAAATTTGAAATGTATAACTCTACAGATTATATTAAGAAATTCAACAAATCCCAAGCACAAGAAACTTGAAAAAAATTACACCAACAGATCATAATAAAATTCTTAAAATCATTGATAAAAAGAAATCTCAAAATCAACAGATTTCAAAAGACATGCTATATGCAGAAGAAGAAAGATACGTGTGACAGTATATATGGGAAACAATGCAAGCTAGAAAACAGTGTAGAAACATCTTACAATACTACAAGGTAAAAAGTGGGCAACCTGGAATTCTCTACCCAGTGGAAATATGCTTCAAAAACAAAGATGAATGTGCCTGAATACGACCACACATTCAAAGCAGAATTACTACTAATACTTCTTAAATTCTTACAAAAAAATAGAGCAGGGGGAATGCTTCCAAACATCATAGAAGACCAGCATTACCTCGGTATCTAAGCCAGACAAAAATACCCCAGGAAAGGAAAACTACAGGCCAATATCTCTGATGAACATGAATGCAAGAATTCTCAATAAAATATTAGCAAACCAAATTCAACAACACAAAAAGATTATACATCATGACCAAGTGGAATTGATCCCTAGCATGCAAGGCTGTTTTAACATATGAAATTCAATTAACGTGATATAATTTACTAACAGAATGAAAGATTAAAAATCACATGATCATCTCAATTAATTCAGAAAAAGAATTTGACAAAGTTCAGCATTCTTTCTTGATAAAACTTTTAACAGTTTAGGTATAGAGAGGCAGTTCCTTAACATAATAAAGGCCATTTAAAAAAACCCATGACAAACATCATAATCAACAGGGAGCAACTGAAAGCTTTTTTACTAAGATCCAGCACAAAGGAGAGATGTCCACTTTCACACCTCTATTCAATATAACACTAGAAGTACTAGCAAGTGCAATCAGATAAGAAACATAAGTAAAAGGCATCCTAATTGGAAAGAGGAAGTAAAATGGTCTCTTCATAAATGATCCTACATGTAGACAATCCCAAGTTTCCACACACACAAAATGTTGGAACTAATAAATTAACTAAATAAAGTTGCAGAATACAAAATAAACATACAAAAATTTGTGTCATTTATATACACAAATAATGACTTAGCTAGAAAAGAAATGAAGAAAACAATCTTGTTAACAATAGCATTAAAAAAATAGTTAAGAGTAAACTTAACCAAACCAAGGAATTGAAAAACTTATACACTGAAAACTATAAAATATTAATGAAATAAATTAAAGAAGACACAAATAAATCAAAATATACCATGTTCATAAATCAGAAGAATATTGTAAAAATATTCATAGAACCAAAAACAACACACAGATTAATGCAACCCCATCAAAATTTCAATAGCATTCTTCACAGAGATAGAAAAGTTTCTAAAGTTTATATGAAACCACAAGAAAATCTGAAAAGACAAAACACTACTAAAAAAAATTATTTGAGACATCTTATTTCCTGATTTAAAATTATATCACAAAGATGTAGTAATCAAAACAATATGGAACTGGCATAAAAACAGAAACATAGACCAACAGAACAGAATAGAGAGCCCAGAAGTAAATCCAAACTTTTACAGTGTTAACTAATTTTCAATGAGAGTACCAAGAGAACACAATGGGGTAAATATGGCCTCTTCACAAATGGTGCTTAACAATTGGATCTCCACATGAAAAAGAATGAAATTGGACCCTTACCTGACATCATCCACCAAAGTCAATTTAAAATGAATAAAATACCTAAAAGTAAAACCTTAAACTATAAAACTCCTTAAAGAAAACACTGGTAAAATCTCCTTGCCATTGGCCTTGATAATTTTTTTTTTTTTTTTTTTTTAATATCACACCAAAAGCTCAGGCTACAAAGACAAAAATAAATCAATGGAACCATATCAAATAAAAAGCTTCTCACAATAAAGGAAACAATCAACAAAATGAAAAGGCAACCTACATTCTGGAAAAAAAAACTTGCAAACCACATATCTGACAAAAGCTATAAAGAACTCTTGCAACTCCATAGCAGAAAAACAAATAACCCAATTAAAATACAAGCAAAGAATCTGAACAGACTTTCTCCAAAGACATAAAAATGGTGAACAGATATATGAAAAGGTACTCAACATCCCTAATCATCAGGAAAATGCAAATTAAAACTACTATGAAATATCACTTTATAAATGTTAAGGTGGTTATTATCAAAAAGAAAAGCAATAACATATGTTGGCAAGGGTATGGAGAAAAGGAAATCCTAGAACAATGTTGGTGGAAGTGTAGATTGGCACAGCCATTATGGAAAATTGTATGAAGGTTCCTAAAGAAACTTAAAATTGAACTACCAGATGATCTAGCAATCCCTTTTCTGGGTATATACACAAAGGAGACGAACTCATCACCTCATAAAGATATCTGCACTGCTATGTTTATTGCAGCATTATTGACAATAGCCAAGCTGTAGAAGTAATCTAAGTGTTTGTCAGCAGACGAATGGCTAAAGAAAATGTGATGTAGACACCCAATGGACTATTACTCAGCCTTAAAAAAGGATTTTTCACAACCTGGAAGTACCTAGAGGACATTGTGCTAAGTGAAATAAGGCAGACACAAAAAGAAAATATTTTATAATCTCATATGTTTAATCTTAAAAAAACTCAAACATACAGAGAGAATGAAACAATGATTACAGGGGGTGGGGAGAAGAAAATGGGGAGATTTACATTTAGCTGGTATGTAGGATGAACAAGCCTAGAGATCTAATGTTCAACATGAGGACTATAGTTAATAAAATTGTATTAGGGATTTAGAAGAAAATATAAAAGAAAATCTCTGTGCACTTTGGCCAGGCAAAGAGCTCTTAAGAATGAAAATAAAAGCACAGTAAAATAGAAAAATAATTTGATCATACATAAAAATTTAAAATTTTTGTTCTGAAAAAGATTGTTAAGAAATGAAAAGACAAGCTAGTGACTAGGAGAAAATATTTGCAAATCACATATCTGACAAAGAACTTGTTTCCAAGGTCAAGAACTCCCAAAACTCAACAAATAGGAAAAAGCCCATTTTTTTGTAATTGGACCAAAACTTTGAACAGATACTTTACTAAAGATATACCAATGGCCAATAAACACATGAAACATCAGCCACTAGAACAACATGTAAATTAAAACCACAAAAAAAGACCAATGTCTTTTACCTATTAAAATGACTCAATGTAAAAAATAACAAAAAACTGCCCATACCAAGTGTTGACAAGGATGAGGAGCAACTGGGATTCTCATATGTTACTAGTGATATTGCAAAAATAGAGCTGCTTTTAAAAACAGTTTGTCAATCCCTTGTAAAATTAAACCTACACTTTCCATATGGACTGTCAATTCCACTTGAAAGAATTTACCCTAAAGCAAGAGTCACACATTTTTGTAAATGAAGTTTTATGGGAACACAGCCATACTTCCTCATTTATGTAATGATTGTGGCTCTTTCAATACTTCTAGTGTTGAGATGCAACAGAAACTACATGACCAGCTTAGCCTAAAATATTTACTATCTGTCCCTTTACAGAAAAATAATGCTGATCTCTCCCTAAATAAATCAACATCAAATCATTTGTCATTAGCAGCTTTACTCATAATTGCCAGGGAAAAAAGCACCAGAAACAACCCAAATGTCCTTCAATAAGTGAATAGATAAACAAATTGTCTTAAATCATACAATGGAATTTTATTCAGCAATAACAAAGAAAGAATAATTGACACAGGAAACAGCACAAATGAATCTCAAAATAATTATGCTACTCGAAAGAAGGCAGACAAAAATGAAGAGTGTATAATGAATGATTCCAATTATGTTAAGTTCTAGAAAATGGAAAATCTATAATGACAAAGAACAAATCAGTTGTTGCCTGGAGATGGTGGATGGGATAGGGAGGCACAGGAGTGAGGGACTGCAAATGGACAAGAAGAAATTCTAGGGATTATGCACGTGTTTGTTATCTTGATTGTGGCCATGGTCTCCTGGGTGTGTGTGTGTCAAATATTTTAAATTTATAGTTTGTTACATATCAATTGTACCTCAATAAAACTATTAAAAGCCCAGACATGTTTGAGTCCAAGGCCCATACATTTCACCACAATGCTCTACCTTCCCTCAGATGACAGGAAAGAGCTCTGTCATGAAAAGTTTAACCGCTGACACCAGGCTGTAAATAACAGCCTACAGTCTTTTAATCCCAAATGCTCTGATCATGGGGTGGAGCTACTCAGGAAGACACAAACCATTTTTTCACAGAAGAGCTCCTCTGGGGTCATCAGACCTAGAGCCACAGGCCTCCCCAGGAATGAGCCTGCTTGCCCCTCCTCCCTCCTCATCTGGCCCTGGCTGTCTCATCTGACACAAGTACACAAGTGGAACCTCTCAAGTCCTAAAAGAAACCTGGGAATCTCTATTTTTGAAACTTCAAGAAGCCAGAGGAGTATAGACTTAAAAAAAAAAAAGTGTCGGTCACTGTCACAGATTGAGTTATCCGGAAGCAGAAACTGAGGTTGAGTTGGGTGTGAGATATTTATTAGGAACTAGCCTGTGAAAGAAAACAGACAGAAGGAGGATTGGGCACAGGGAGACTCAAACTGTGACCAAAGCCTTGGTCAACTTGGAGGAGAGCTCTGGAGTAATTCCATTAAGTACGTCCCAAGTCAGAGCAGATGGTTGGTGCTTTTACACCCATGCTGCACTCACTAACTGCGACTGACCAGGAAAGCATCCTTTTGCAGTTGAGGCAGATTCTGCAATGGCTAATGGCTGGATGCCGTTGTCTCTATCACTTGTCCATTGTAGTCAGGATGACTTGAGATAATTATGTGATATTTGTTTGTCATTATAAGACACATGCCAAAAAAAATCAGTATGCATGATATAAATGTGGTCTCTTGACCATTTTGCTTGGCAGGAAAACCAATGTAT
The DNA here is from genome assembly GCA_963574415.1 of Tarsius wallacei. Classification (NCBI taxonomy): domain Eukaryota; kingdom Metazoa; phylum Chordata; class Mammalia; order Primates; family Tarsiidae; genus Tarsius; species Tarsius wallacei. The sequence continues at coordinate 28,515 of CAUYQG010099193.1, forward strand.
TGGAAAAGACACTGGGTTCCCTAATTACAAGGAGATCGATGTCACTAATTTATCTTTTGTCCCTTTCATGTGCTGCCCAAGGTTTCCAAGCCTTGTCACACTGTTGGACGGCCTATCTCAGAGTTAGCTAAAAGGAAAAAATTAAAAAGGAAAACACATACCTGACCGATTAGGAAGAAGCCGCATATCATATTCTGAAAGACAAAATAGAGAACTATGCCTTAACTATGGGTATGCTTGACTGGTTGTAGGAAACCAGATAGGTGTAAAGCAGTAAGAAATTGGATGGAAATAATGAGGCAGGCAGTAGAGGCTGAGAATCCTATTTATGGCACACCAAGCTTAAAATGGGTGTCAGCAGCAACAGCAGGAGGGAAGTGGGCTGTCAGGTCTGTGATTAACAACAGGAGAATTTCAGGGAACAGTCGCCACAGTAGTAAGATTTTGCCAAATACTGAGAGCAAAAAGTTAGTGTGCTACAGGATCAAGAATAGAAACAAGTGACTATGGGATGGTATTTCTCAAAAATGAACTGTCAGGAGTAAGCTTTTATTAATCAAGTGATGATGTTTTGCTGTTGAGTGGTACTGTTTGCAGAGTGGGGAAAAATAATGAATCAGAATTCACAGAAATGCTGGTCTATGAAAATAAAATGGCATGCCTTTAATAATGAAGAAGAACTTCTAGAATTTCCATGGAAATTAAGTCACGGAACCAATGCAAATAGTGGTGGCAGTGGAATATGTCATAAAAATAGGCAACAATGGGCCTCTGGAATCTTCTCTCCATTTGTTGTTTTCACAGCCTCATATAGAACCTTGGTTTTTGCCAGCTTAAGGCTCCTCTTCCTCTGAGGCCCCTCTTCAGCCTCCTCTGCCCTGATCAGCCCCCATCCACCAACCCTTTTCTAGCATACCTGCTGTGTGTTTTTCATCCTTGAGTACCTTAATAAGAGTGCACAGCTGAGAGCCACTGGTTCTTTTAAAATCAATCTCTGGAATGTCCCGGGCGGAGCCAGCAGAGATTGGCGCTGTGCTCCACCAGACTCAGCTGTGTTTGCCGGACCTGGCTCACAGCGAAACGAGACGGCAGAGCAGTTGGACAAGGCGGTGAAGTACTACACCCTGGAAGAAATTAAGGAGCAAAAGCACTTGGGTTATCCTGCACCACAAAGTGTACGATCTAACCAAATCCCTGGAAGAGCATCCTGGTGGGGAAAAAGTCTTAAGGGAGCAAGCTGGAGGTGATGCTACTGAAAACTTCGAGGATGTCAGGCACTCTACAGATGCACAGGAATTGTCCAAAACATACATCATTGGGAGCTTCATCCGGGTGACAGATCAAAGTTAAACAAGCCTTCGGAAACTCTTATTACTACTCTTGATTTTTTTTTTTTTATTTATTTTTTTTATTTTATTTTATTATGTTATTGTGGGGTACAGTTAGGGGTTAGGCATACAAAAATATTTCGTTCAGGTACCCTTGTTGATAAGAGGTGTCTCCCCATCCTCAGATAGACTACTCTTGATTCTAATTCCAGTTGGTGGACCAGCTGGGTGATCCCGGACCTCTCAGCGGTCGCCGTTGACTGAATCCCTTCTCAAAGGAAGGCAGGAAAGAACTGCTTGGGATGAGGGAGAAGGAAGCCAATGTTAACT